>JASCZW010009205.1:0-44222 GCA_034211315.2 Aedes japonicus
TATGGTGCTTCATCTAGTGAAGCACCATACCGCAACAAATGAGCGTTGCAGTGTTCCACGTTTACCCCGTGCTCTGGAATACGGTCCCAGGGTGCTGAAGCCGTTCCCTACCCTATGTAAACACAGAAAAAAAAAATAATTTTAACAAGCGCGTACAATTTCCTCTCGTTTAATTCCAAGCCAAAGGAGTCGTAAACAACGAAATAGTTTACAATAGGCTAGATTCTGGTGTTACCTGGCTCAAATTTACATGAAATATGCCATAATTTTCAGCCAAATCTAGCATTCCTCTTTATGTGCATTAGATAACGCAGAAATTCAATGTTTCTTTTAATCTGTGAATGTGAACATGTAAATTCTAATCAGTTTTTGAACATCAACCCTGACAAGGAGGTTATTTCTTTAAATAACTGGGTTAATTCATTGCTTAAATTCTGCTCAAAAAACATATACTCATTTTTCTATCAACTGAACCTGGCTCTCCAAGAATAGCTTTAAATTGCAACAACATATACTTATTTCATGGCAATTACCCAACGTAGTAAAAAACATACCCTTGTACCAAGTCGAATCATTTGCGAAGCCAGACAATACGGAACTGGCACTCAATGTCACCATCCATCATCTTTACGGCCATGTCAGAACTTCTGCCATAAACCCATTCAAGAATATCGTTTAAGCATTGAACTATGCACACCATAAATGACACAACACTCGGCTTGGCGTCCAATCTCGACAACCCGAAACATGGCCATGCAATGAAGTGATGATGTGACTCCTGTTGCAAGTGAGAAAAACAAGAAAAGGGTTTGACCGGCATTTGCATATAAACTAGACCTCTCGGTTCATTGCTTCCGACATGACAAAAAGAGGTCACGTGGCGTTTCCCCTGGTCCGGTAGGACATACATACAAACACCCTCACACACCCACCCACCCATCTGGGTATCAATCTATGTATGCGTGCGGTTTGTGAGCTGCTACTGCATATTTTACATCGTTATCTGTGCCCTGGCAAACGGACCATTAAAAGGACTTCGGCAAAGCGTGCATACCTGCGGTCGATACGAACACCTACATGAATTCGTAATATCTCTTACGGGTGACCGTAGAGGACGTGGACAATGTTGTCGGTGACGACAATGACCGACGACCGAACGACCGCATATTTGATTCATCAACTCATTGAACTTTTATCTCATTCCAGATGACACCGGCGAAACAATCACCGTCCGAGGCTGTGCTCTGGACAGCGGTACGCTGACCACCGATACGGAAATCATACGGATGTCCCACTGTGGGCGATTCTTCTACGACGATAGGTGAGCGATGGATGGATTTTTTTTTCTACTAGTGGACAGCAGTCAATAGAGAGAGAAAATTACCCCTGCTGGAAACATTTGACAATCATTTGGATTTGAGCTGTAGATGATATGAATGACACTAAGAAATGTAGTCAACGATAAAGTATTACTGGGAATAATTTTAGTCATCTGTTTCAATATGTTCCTTTCTGTTCACTTAAATGTAGCCAACCTTGAAAAATCGTTTTACTTTGAGAAAAGTTGCACACATTCCCACATTTTGAATCAACAATCAATACTCCTGACATAACTTGACTATTGAATATCGTGTAGTTTCCCCATTAGTTTCAGTTTGAATTGTATTCATTTCAATAAATATCTTCAATTGTTATCCCTATTCACAAGGGAAACAATGATAGTTAATATTTACGGCCGACTAGAACTAAAGTTGAATCACGAATGACTCAGAGACCGCCATCAACTTACTGCACTTCATTAATTTATACTCCCCCATTCACCATCTCCCTTTCCGCTTTTCCATTTTCACAGATACGTTCACGGTTGCTTGCAAAGTTGCAACGATGCCGACGCATGTAACCACAGCCCGAGAGCTGGGGGCGGTCCCCACCGCATCGGCCTCCTTCAGTGGACGGCCATGAGCCTGGCCGTGGGCTACATTCTCTTCTACCACCAGCAGAGAGTGGCATCCTTTCAGCATCTACTCGGCACCAGGAGCTAACAAAGTAAGACTTAGCCACTCCATCATCACTACCGGGCGAATAATTTATGAAAACTGTGAAACGTCGTAGCGTTTAGTTAGATTTACCGGCGGACGGCCATCTGGCTTATGATAATAATGCTAATAACACTTAATCGAAGACCCATCCTCATGCCCAACATTACGTTTGGCCAAGAAGAAGCGCAGTGCAGCACAGGCTCTTTTGTATGGTTATTAGGATAAGGATATTCACATCGCCTGGCTGTCTGTGTCCACTGCACTCCGTATCCCATTGTTTGTGTAATGCAATCCACGCCAGCTTAATGCTTCAGAGAAGTTACACTTACACCCGTAAAAGATAAGAGATAAAAATGCTGCAAATTACTCTATCGACCAAAAAATGATAAATTACATGCTAGTTAGGTGATAAGGATGAGAATATAGTAAACATTATCCTAAGTAATAAGCACAACATAAAAATCAAAATGTAAAATGGAATATTCGTGCATATTTTTTTACTATTCAACTACCAGTTGAGAAGAGATAAAACCGATACAAATTATAGGAATTTAATGAACAAGGTGTAAATGATTTATGAAAAGTACAGAACAACGGGTGATCAATAGCGAATTAAGAGCGTCAGTGGTTGCTTATCATCTGGGATGAAGTCTATTTTGTTTCACTAAGAAAAATGCTGAATTTCTACTCTGCTAATATTAAAATCTACATGCCTAATATTAAAAATTACAGTAGATTGTAATCTACTGTAATTTTAATATTAGGCATGTTTGTGTAGCTTCCTGGAATTTAAGCCCAATTATGCCCTGTCTAGCGCCTTGGTTAGAGTAGTAAAGGGTGATTCGATATTTATTGCGACACTTTAGATTTATTGGTAAATCGGCTATAGTTTTCGGAAAGAAATCAATTTTTAACAGTATTTAAGTATTTGTTTTATTTCAGCTAACATAGGGAAGGGAACGGCCCAATCAGGCGTGACTGTTTTAATCAGTTATTAGGAAATAGGTCCAAAACTGCTACATTTTCCAAATTATTTCAATTTTAATGATACGAACATGAGCTCTATCTAAGGAGTGTATCGAAAATAAGCTATCCACAAACTTTCTTTCAAATTATGTTGAAAACCGATATTTTATTTATACAAAAAATTGATCCTTTATTGTACGAGGCTAAACTTGAACATAATGAAGACCGGATGAAATTTAAGTTATTTCTTCACGAATTCTCGAACTTTGGATCGAATGCTCTTCATCAAGTTCCGGACAAGTGTTGCATCGCACTTTTTGGACGCTTGAGCCCAAATTTTTTGAGCTCCTGCATGTTCCCAGCTGCCTTACCAGTCTTCTTGAAGACCCTCTTCACGATTGCCCAGTGACGTTCGATGGGTCGAAGCTGACAGCAATTTGGTGGATTGATATTTTTCTCAACGAAATCTATACCCTTTTCCGCAAGCCAATTGAGGTGTACTATGCTTCTTATATTAAGGCAACAATCTCTTCTGGGAGACACTCAGATCGATAGATTTCCGCATTTATAGTTCCGGTAGTGTAAAAAATGGTTGACTTCAAACCACAGGAACATATTGCTTGCTATACCAGTACCTTTCGACCGAATTTCTCCACTTGAATCGACCTGTCCGCATCGCTCACATCCTCCACAACGACGGCAGTAAAGTATTGTGGACCTGGAAGGGTTATTGAGTCCTCCTTTACATAGGTCTCATCGTCCATCAAAACTCATGCATCCGGACGCTGCAAAAGACGCGAATACAATTTCCGGGACCTAGTTGCTGCTCGCTTCTTCTGTTCTGCACTTTGTTTCGAGATTTTCTGCTTCTTGTAGGTCTTCAGGTGGTTTCGCCTCTTGATACGCTGGATCATTCCGACACTCGTTCCTGCTTTTTTGGCCAAATCACGTATTGACATTGATTTGTTCTTCATGATTAGAGATACCACTTTCTGCTCCAGTTTCGGGTTGGAAGAACCGGGTTTTCTGCCTCTTCCTGGTAGCTCATCCAAAGAATAGTGTTCCCAAACTTATTAATGATGGTTTTAACACTCGCATGGTGAATTCCAAACCGCTTCGCCAATTTTCGCATTGTAATACTCTTCTCACTTAGCCATGTGTCCAGAACCTTAATTTTCACTTCCTTTTCAATACGCGACATTTTGAAAACGCAGAATTTGAACCGCACAAACAAGTAAAAAAAAGAAAGCTGACAGTCAAACGCACAGCATGCAGTGTTCAGAGCATAAAAAACCATCACAAATACATGCGTACAACGCAAATGTATGTGGGTAGCTTATATTCGATACACTCCTTATCGGGCAAATGATTCAATGTTTAAATCATGATTTATTTCCAATTTATTACTGTCATTTTGAAGATTTAAAATACATCATCTAGAAAATCATCAGTTTCCTACCTGCTGAAGAAGTTCGCTTAAATTTTGCCTTCGTGTATTTTGCATTACTAAAAAAACAAATATTAGCCGCAGTTCTGGTGCGTTCGAGGGGTTGAGATGCTTTGGCACGAAATTGACATCCTTAGCCTTGTACCACTCCAAAACCTCTTTCGAGTAATGGCACGACTCTAAATTCGGCCAGAATATCGTAGGACAATCCTGTGACCTCAGAAGAGGAAGCAGACGCTTTTGAGGTATTCCTTTAGGGACACCTGCCCATTGACCGTTCCAGTTGTCACGAATGGGGTGCTCCGCTTTCCACACTAGCAAATTGCTTGCTAAATCATATATTTTTTGGCAAACTTTGACATCTTCTGCTTTCTAACGTCCTCAAGGACATCGAATTTATGATGAACAGTGAAAAGCTGGAGCCCCGGAAGCTGACGGAGACCTTCCGTGCACGTGTTTTTGCCGTTTTCTGCCGTTCATCGCGATTAGGCGCCTTTAGGACTTTGTTTGTGTGTAGTCCTTCACGTTTTTTTACATTTTGACGAAAGTTAAAGCTGCCGAAAAAAACGAATTTCTGACCAGCGTCCCGAGCGAGGATCATCTTGGCTAGATCCAACGGCTTTTTTTCAGGTAGCCTCCGAAACGCCATGGACCTTTCCTTTTTTTAAGGTTATAACCAAGGTCCTTGCTGAATATGGTGTGAGCGGTCACTATGGAAACGTTGAAATCAGCAGCCGTTTTCCGGATTGAGCGATTCTTTTTGCGCTGAATCTGCTCCGTCGCGACCTTCATGGCCCTCGCCAAACGTGGCCGATCGAATCTCGCACGGTCATTGGTCGAGGACGTCTCGTGCTGTCACTTGATGGTCGTGTATACAAAGTTCCGCTTGATTCCATGCGGTTTCAGCAGCCCCGGAATACATCGCCGGGTCGCTCGCGATTCAAGAAACGCTTAACTACGATGATGATGTATAAATACTACCATCTATTGTAGCAAGGTAACTTTCCAAAGCAACGGAATAATCTGAAAAGCAATTTAATCAGGATCCTATTGCTGTTTGTGATCAAAACGCTCCTGTACGAAGGGCCAAAAACGTTTGGGCGGGCCCGTAAGCAGAGACACTTACGCGAAACTCGCGAATATAGGGAGGAGTATCTCCTTCCAAAACCAAGTTCACATTCACAGAACTAGAATCGAACCCTCGATCGAATCGAATAAACCCAGTAGACAGAGTCGAATAGCCAACCCTCATTCCATGAAATGTTAACAATAGCGAGGAGGCATGCTCGTTCCCTAGTAGCACACTTGTTGCCATTAGGTCTAGATAACATAAATATGACTTGCTAAGTTATAATCAAGTAACTACAACTAATTATGATCGTAGTGTGCTACTTGGGTTATGCTCCCTATCCAAATCGTTTCACTTGGGTGCCTTGATGGTCCCTGCCTTTCCCCGTTATATGTTATTTATTTATTATATAGTACATTTTATCGTTTTTATTTGATTGCCTACCTTGTGTTAGAGAATTTGGCTGAAAGTAAAATTGGTTAGGGTTGTTTATTGTTTATTTTTATTATAACTTTCTGTCAAAACCAAAGATAATGTTATAATAGCAAAGTTTGTCTTTCTAAGTGCATTTAATTTTTAGATTTCAACATACTTAAATTGTAAAAAATACAATTAGAATCAAATTCTTTGTCTTCATTGTCGTTTTGAAGGGTACGAAAAACTTAATCTTTTTCGATTGCTATTTACTCTTTTTTTATATGACAAACAGTCGAACTGTTTTGTAGTAAAGTTTAGAAAAATGTATACTCTATATATTAAATATTCTTAATTCTATTTCGTTCATCTCATTCAACCGAAATCTAGAATATTAAAATTTGTGGTGAACTCATTCATGTTTATTCTATATACTTTACTCATACAATTATTTTTCTTCTTTCTTCTTCCATTTTGCATTTCTCTAAAACACGTTCGAACTGCACCGCGAAAAAGAAACTTCTGATATTGTTATTGTTAAAGAGAATTTCATAGTTTAAAAATCCGACCGGGGTCGCTGTAAGAATCAAAAATGTTTGTTCCAATACTAAATGGGCCACACCTTAGTAGTTTTGTGCTCAGTTTAACAATATTTTAAAGCCTTTTCGAACTAATATTACAGTCCCAAATAAACCGGTTAACCAAACCTTTCTAAATAAATCTATTACTTTTTATTATTGGGTCAATTATTCGACTTTACCCCTATTTTTTCAGCTCTAAGTAGTTTTTTACAATATTTTTACGTATTCGAGTTTTTATTTTCTTCTTCCGTTGTTTTTCCATCCGAAACTTTGTTTTATGATTCCCGCTATTTTTTTTTGCCTTTTTTGAGTTTCTCCATTTCCTTTGCTAATTATTTCCATTCTTCACTCCTTATCTCCCTATATCTACTCAAATCTTGTTCTAGCTAGCCTTTCCACGATAGGCTTCGTCGTCGTTCGTTTTTCGTGTTGAATTTTAGTTTGTAAGCTAATTTAAGTGAATGTTATTCTACTTCTCAGAATGTGAACCATAATAATTCTTTCTTCCCTTTGTCTTCTATTTATAGTTTTCCCTTCCATCAGTTTATTTGCATAAAAGTTAATATATGCTGGTTTCTTACAATGATGAAAGGTACTTCTCATTGTAAACTTTTCATAATTTGCCAAACCTACTCTTTTTTTGCCAAAACTGCCACTTTTGTTCCATCTATTATAGACAGGGCTATCACTGTTTTATATATCAACTTCCCTAATCCCCAAGAGGGATTGAATTTTTCATATAAATGTTAAACTGTTTTACTTTTCTTATAGCATTTACGCAAAGTTGTCTTTTTGTCTATCCTACGATGCTGTAAGACATACTCTTAAATTTTTTATCATGCATGCCTTAAAAGTTTTTTCAATTAAAGGGTGTCCACAGTTGCATCACTTTCAATAAGCTGTAATATTTTGCCCTCTGGGTTGAAATTTTGGGTGAAATGACCTCAGCGTGTATTGTTTACACTGCGTGAGTTTCATTGTGAAATGTGTCGTAGTTTCGAAAATGGAGTCGAAGGAACAGCAAGTGCGCGAGATCATTTTGCACAAGCAATCTCGACAACCCACTTCATTCGCACAGAGCCATCAGAAAGATGTTGAAAATTCACCAGTCTACAGTGTCTCGTGCCATAAAACGTTTCGAGGGACCGTTTATAGCAATGAAAAACAGAATAGTACAGCTAAAACACGTGGGCGTAAGCTGTACGCACAAATGTTGACGAAACCACACTGCTGCATCATAGACGATGAAACACCCGTAAAAGCGGGCTTTAAACAAATTCCCGGCAACCAGTATGTGACTGCGAAAGCCAAGTTCGATGTTTCAGAGTCTCTCAGGAAACAGCATGAGTCAATGTTCCCCAAGAAATCCATGATTTGGCAGAGGATTTGTTCGTGTGGTAAACGGAGCAAGCCTTTTGTGACAACTTCAACTGTAAATAGTCAAGTATACATGAATGAATGCCTGAAAAAAAAACGACTGCTTCCGTTTCTCAAAACACACTACATTCCTACAATTTTTTGGCCGGATCTAGTCTCTTGTCACTACTCCAAGGATGTTCTGGAGTAGTACAAGACAAATGGTGTCAATTTCGTGCCCAAGGATCTTAATCCCCCAAACTTTCCAGAGTTGCGGCCAATAGAAAAATAGTGGGCTATAATGAAACACGATCTTCGTAAGCATTCTTAAGTTGTCACTACAGAACAGGAAATGTTGAAGACATGGTTGAAAGCGGAAACAAATGTTGGTTTCAGCAGTGAAATGAAAATACCTAAACCAAGATTATACATTGTATTTTATTCCCGGAATATTTCATGACAATCGGTTGAGAGACTTTTTTTTGAGGACGAAATTAAAATGATGCAATTTGACTGTGGACACCCTTTAGTATCATTTCTTGTGGCAGGTCTATCGAATTATTATCGGATGAGCTGAACTGCCCGTGATTTGTAGAACAGTTGATCGCCAGTCTAAAAGTAGCTCGCAACTGAAACACTCGAAAAGTTGTTCGAAAGGCTTTGGAGCTGTTCATAAACCACGTAAACTTTTCTGGGGAGAATAATTTCATAAAAATGTATGTAGCAAAGTCTACGAGAAGGGAGGGGAGGTGCGAAGTCTGAGATTGTTTTAAATGAATCTACGTGATCTCGAATTTGCGCCCAAATTATTAAAGCACGGCGAGGACGCCGATGGAAAAACCTGATTTGACTTGTGATGCTTTCGGGGTTTTGAAATATCTTCTTTTATTAGTTTATTACAAAATAGTCTAACTTCTACATCATTTACAACTGGTTTCTTTGATTGAACGCACCGTTTCTCTATGATAGTTTTAGTAATCATATCGATTTTATAACATCTATTTTTTGAGGACCCCAGGAATTCAAAAACCCTTTGAATCTTGAAAACATGATGATTGAAATCATTATTTATAAACAAAACTATGCTCAAACTCGAATTAGTTTACAGTTTCTTCTTTTATATTGCCAAGGTTTAGTTTATAGAGTGCAGCAATAATTCAACGGTCAATTCAAAACTTCTACCCTTATTTCTCAGCCATTTTTTATTAACACAACTAAATAATAGCAATGGATAACGCTAATTCGTCCTTTGTCGATTCCTTTTATGGCATTTCGAATGCTTCTTATCTGCTCTATGCGCTACACAAAGGCCGTTTAAATAAAAACTTCTATATGTTGCCTCATTAAGGAAACTTTTTATCACTCTGGACAGTCTTCTCAATTTTATCACTTGTAATGCTTCCTCTTTGAGGCAATTTTTTGGGAAATAAGAAGCCTATCTTTAACAATTGTATTATCCTCACACACAGGTTTCTAGTTGATTCATATCCAGATCATAAGCAACCGACGCATAAAGTAAAACACTAAATATTTCAATCCATCACAACTTCTGCCTTGTTCAATTTGCCTAGTTATAAAATGTTACAATATTTGTTATTTACAGAAAAACCGCATCCAGATTATTGTATGTTATAGCTAGGCAATATGAGCCATGCATTCGTTGGTAATAAAACCGCATTCAGCATATACCTTAAACTTTCGAGACGAGAAACGTAATTCATACAAACTTCTGCCTACATTTACCAGTTCCGAAAAATGATGCTGCTCTAGAAAAACCGATAGCTACGAGAGCGAATTATATTTTCCTACAGGAAAATCACACAAACATGCATACATATGATTTTAAACTGTAAACATCGTAGGTTTTTTTTGGCAAAAACTCCAGTGAATCAAGATGGAAAAAAATACTTCTACTTTTGCTGCAGAAAGCCTTCATCGGATCCACTGAAAATTCCACTCCACGTTCCTATCCCAAACGACACTTCAGTGAATGAAATGCGCAGTGGAAGAAAAAACAAAGTTGTTAAAATTAATAATTTTTCAAATTAGTGCCATTACAGAGTGTACAACGCGACGGCACTGAGCTGAGAGGAACGGAAAGCGCGCGATCGAGGCTTCGTGGCAAAAGCCCAAGCAGGAGCGTCCGACATGCCCGATTAGGTATTCATGGCGCTTTTATGGGGGTGGTGGATGAGAAACTTTTCCGCTTTACCACTCTCATCCCGTCGTTTCTTGGCCAGAGTTTGCCAGAGGGTTTCCTTTTCCTTGCAGCGGCAGTGATTCATTGCCTGCGGCATTTTTCGGACCTTTGCCTTCGTCCTTGTCGTCGTCTCCTGTAGGAGGGAAAGGGTCGTGTCCTGCTTTTTGCTCCTTTGTAAAACCGGACATTATTCTATTGTTCGAAACAAAGCATATGTAACAGTCGGTTTGAATTTGAGTTACAATTTATGACAATTTATAACGATTCGTACACGCATATTTTTCACTTGTGAACTCAGACGTTAGATTTCTAGAAAAAGACTTGAAATCACAAAGGAACATACACATCTAGCAGTACATGTTAGTCCTTGTTGAGAATATACAAATATCCAAAAACTTTTTGGGTTGAAAATCAAATAAATTAAATCACGCTGACTTTAAGTTTTGAAGTGCTGGAGTGAAGAGCGAATTAATTTGACGATAGGTCGATAAAATCTAATTTGTAAATTTTCCCTTGCACTCTGCACCACACAAATGCTAACCCTGCATCGGCACGTGAGGAGGGTTTTGATCATTGAGCATTTGCAAGCTATTTTCCCGTGGTGACAAAACTCTTAACAAAATAGCACTGTACAACTGTGTATTCTTATAAAAGGCAACAAACGTTTGAGCGAACATTGTTTTACATAAATTACTTGGTAGTAACGGGTGGCCACTTAAAAAAAAAAAAATTTCAAACTAAAAGAAGACAAAATGCTTGAGGAAGATCTGATTTATTGAAATTATAGCCCGATTCAAAGAAAATGTGAATGCATTCAAGTGATCATAACGGAAAAATAAACAACATACATGGTTGATCAAAACGTCAAACAAAAGGGTATTTATTCGACTTTCAAACGATACATAACAAGTTATTACATTTTACCGTTTCGACTTTTTTACCGTCGCACTTTACTTGTGATCAATGTCATCATGATCTGCACTTTCACTGGTGACACTGTACCGGCGAACTTATTCCACTTTATACGCATTTGTTGTGCATTTGTCATTTCTTTACCGCATCCTCCAAGTTTTCGCTTGACAACTGCCCAATATTTTTCGATCGGTCTGAACTCAGGGCAATTTGGAGGATTAATCTCTTGGGCCACTAAATTAACATTGTTTGCAGCATACAATTCTAGTACTTCCTTAGAGTAGTGGCAGTTAGCTAGATCCGGCCAAAACATAACGTTGGTCATGAAGAGTAAAACCCGCTTTTTCAGACACTATTTAATGAAAACCTTCGACGTCATTGTGTGAGATGTGATGAAAACCTTGGTTTTAAGGCCACAACTGCAGATTCATTAGTTTTCGAGCAAACTTATCAGCAAAAACAAATTCATACCTGAAAAGGACATCCCCACAACTAGTTGCCAGGTCAAATTGTTGTCCAGTGATTTGTTTTTATTCCATTTTGACATATGTTTCGTTATCCGTTAAAATACAGCCATCATATTTCGCTGAAACTCGCTCGTATACTAATCATGCTCGCTTTTTGGCCACTAAATTTTGTTTCAGGGAGCGATTCGGATGTTTACTGGCACAAAACGTATTCTCTTGAAAGGAAGTTGCGCACGGTGGAAAAGTTGGCCTTTCACGTACCTCAAATCCTTTCTCCTCAACTCTATGTCCCTAGTGCCACTTTTATGATAGATGCGCTGTGCTCTATCCACACTCAGAGTATCCTTGTAACGTTTGATTACAAGACACACCGTTGACTTTGGGAATTTTAACACTCTTGCTATTTTTCAGGCAGACCACGAAGGATTCTCAAGATGTTTGTGCACAATTAGTTTTCTTTTCTCAAGTTCCATGATCCGTAATTTCGAGATGCGGCGAACAATCTAGAAAAACTTTTCACCAATTTCTTCATCAATGAAACATCAACAAATGCCTGTCAAAGTTTTTTTGATCCAACCACCAGGAACGCGGTGCTGTTTGAAACCGTGCGTCCAGATTTACTTTGAATCGAGCTTTAACTGTCCAATGTTGAAAAACAATTAGTGAACATTTGAAAACAGTCCGTAATTGGCTGTTCGACGAAGCTTCCGTTTGATTTCGGATTAGAAACGTTGTACGGTCTTAATGTCAACTTTGCGAATGCATCTCTTGAATCTACCAATCAACTGTTTGCAATTCGTGGCTCTCCAGTTATTTTTGATTTACTAGTGTACCAGGGAGTTAAGAATCCCGAAGTTATCTTCCCTAGAAATTCTCCCTAGAACAATCAATGTGCTTTTAGAGTTCAAATGGGATCGAATTGGTATTCGGAAAATGGTATTGTACAGCATCACTTTCTGTTAAAACTTATGTTAAAACTTATATTTTATGCTCGGAGATGCAGTAGAATTATCGATCGTTTCCGGGTATGTACGTCTTCAAAAGAGGGTAGTAACTTTGTCATCCAAAGCCAAACATTTTTTTGGAATAATCTTTTATCAACCAAGGGTATTGTGATTTCAGCGTTGAAATTAATCCCGACTTTCTTCAAAATGTTTTGCAAATGTACTGGTAAGAAAAGTTGTCATTTTTGTGGCATCCCGTTGGCTCAGAGAATCCTTGTTGCTGAAGGCCCGAGAACGAGAACGAAGTCCTTTTGCGCCTATAATTTTGGATGTTACTCGACTACCTTGCTTGCGAGAGCTAGTTGAGGATCTTAGGATACGGTAAATGGTTCGTAAAAATATTGTACCGTATACTTTTTGCCAAGTTATCTGCCAAGTTTGTACAACTGTTCAACGCGCTCTTCAAATGCTCCTTCTTTCGACGGAATTATGAAGAAAACTGAGCGAGCATAAACAAAACAAACAAAATACTTGCAGAAAGAGAAAGAGAGAGAGACATAGAAAGCTAGCTGACTTTTTTCGGATGGTGATAAAAAAAGCTAAGACAGATAATTGCTTTTGATAAATTTCCCATGGAAGGTTTTTATTTAAGGTTACTTGCAAAATAATTCTTAGTTCTTTCTTCGTTTTATTTATCATTTCCCCCTCAGTTTTTACGACAAAATTGTTGGAGTAAATCTTACGCTTCACGTTGGCCCAGAAATTCTCGATGGAAGCAGAGGGGGAAGTTGGGCGTGTTCACCAACTTGGGTACCACATCGATATTCAGCTGTCTATCTCCTACAACGATCGCTTCGAGTAGTGGGCCGACGCCAGATCCGGCCAGAACACCGCGTCTTCGCCCTTATATCCATCTTGTATATTTTGATGAACGACCTCCCGGCCAAGCGCACGCAGCGATGTAGCCACTCTTCCCTCGGTCTTCCTCTTCAGCATTCTTTGGAGCTTGTCGCTCAGAACCTCGGAACCGGGCTTGCTTTCGATACTCTGATTGTTGTCTAATAGTGCCAAGATGTTGTAGATGCCCGATCGGGCGTATTCAGCGTCCATAAAGTACCGCGTGATGTACGTTTTCGACGCGGCGGGGTGCCGTTCTTTGAACGCGCACACTTCTGAACGGAGTGGCTACACTGTTTTTGCCATCACGGTTAGAGTTCGACTGAGAGAGCCGTCAAATTTTGTCTGCTGACTCATGGGTTACTATGGTTGATGCTACATGGGTAATTTTGTCAGTGCGGGTGAAGGTAAACCCATGAAAAATCGGTAATTTTTGTCCATTTTTTCAATTCAAACGTTAATAACCGCTTTTTCATCTCACGGGTAAAAATCGCAGGTGTGACTTTCTTTTCGGGAAGTTTACTACTTTTACTGCCTGTCGTTACATTCAATCTTTCTTTTTTCGATAGTCATGTTAATCCTTTGACATAAGAGCTCCCCAAAATCCGCCTTGACGGATTATAACGCAACCAAACAATATTGTGCTCAACTTTCGGGCTCTTGGTTTGACTGGCTTATCATCTCAATTTTGTTTCCTGATAACCTTGAATGTTAACAGTCCGAGTCGTTTCGTGACAATTCGCAGTTATGCGTGATATTCCCAATTCGTTTCTGACACCTCTGATGGAAAGGTTAGGATAACGTTTAAAAACGCTGGCTCCTCTTCCTCCAATCACTGCGGTATTCTTGTTCCAATTTCCTCCTGATTCTGGATATCTTGCAATCGTTCAATAACATTGGTCATAGTTGGTTTAGTCACAATCAGTAAATTTTTGCTTGTTGTCATGAGCGGGCACAACCTAGACTTAGCGATAAACATCCATACCTCTCACGCCAAAATCACGAGCGCAGTTCGTATCTCCGAGCAGTTCACATCAAAAGAAACCGAAAAATGTTCTAAAGAACCAGCCCGAGGCTGGAAATCTCGTTGGTTGGAAGTTGGATACGGTTCCTCTTGCTTCGACGACATTTTGACAACTGAATATATTATTATAAGAAACAAATAAAGTCAACAGTCCGTACTGTCGCACCAATGAAATGTTGATGTTTTTGAACGCACGGTACGCCATGTTTAGATGCCACCAATTTTTGACCGTTCCACCCTTTATCAATAAATAAAACACCGCTTCTGATGGAAGCTACACACCTATGATTCAAAATTCATAGTGGCGATGTAAAATATCAATAAAGGTAGTCATGTCTGGATTAAAAGGACCTTTTTTTTTAGATAAAATTTAAGTTACTCACTGTTGTTTTTAGATAAAAGTAACGTGCTCGATGTAGTTGCTCCTACATTATGGAATTAAACTAGTGTCAATGAACTAATAACCACAGAATACGCGTATCTGTCGAAGATAAGCAAAGGTAGTTGGAATTAAATGGAGAATACTGATTTTTCTTCTAATTTCGAGTATAAAAGGGTGTCCCACATCAAATTGCATCACAAAAAAAATAGCAGTAGAAAATTTCTTAATTGACCGATCCTTTTCAAACTTTCAGACATTAAAGTATAACCCAGTAGTGAGCTTTTGGCGTAATTATTTCATTCAACTTGAATACCAACCGTACGCTTGCACCTTACGCTAAACTCCACTTATAATGTTCTGTACAACATCTGGCTGTAGCTTCTACTTTACGGAAACCCACTTTTTCTTCATGTCTTCCTAAGATTTGTCCTCCTTGGGATGCTTCATAATAGCTCAGTATTTTTCGATGGGCTTTAGTTCCGGTGCGTTGGGGGGCGGTCATGTCCTTAGGTACGACTCCAGTCCACTCCAGGACAACATTTGAATAGTAGCACAAAGCTAGGATCCGGCCAGAAGAGCGTAGGGCACTCGTGTTATTTCAGCAGAGGAAGCAGAAACTTCTGTAGACACTCATTGAGGTAGCCTCGGAAGTCCACCTTGACGTAAGTCTCATCATTCATGCAGCATCTGAGTGTACAGTTTCCAAGCCCGTGACTTTCTCACCGTATTTTGCCATTCATCACGATTTGGAGCCTTCTGCATTTTGTACGTATGTAGTCCCTCCCATTCCTTGGCTCTCTGAACGAAAGACTCGAACAGATTCAAATTTTTGACCACATCCCTGACCGAAGCATTGGGATTCACTAATAGAACATCCATTCTGACCGCATTACTCCTTCCGTTGGATGCTCAGAGTTTTGTAGCTACCTTTAATCACACGACTCACCGTCGACTGCATGATTTGAGCTGTTTTCTGATGTCCCGATAAGAGAATTGAGGTGCTTGCGCAAAATCATTCCAATTCGGTTGACGTCATTTTTCAAATTTATGAAAAACTGACAGCGATAAAAGTACAACACCAAAACGCACTCTAAACTAATTCTGCCCAAATTTTCAAAAGAAAATTCCGAATGGGTAATTTTATATAGTATTTTTATTTTTCGTGATGCAATTTGATGTGGGACACCCTTTACTGTGCATTATTGGCCCAATTTAAGTTGCTTTTTGCAGTTGCATGAACCGGAATCATGATATCATGAGTCTCTGCTTCCCAAATCATGAGTTGAATTCCGATCTTGGCTCATGATGGTGGTACGACCATGTTGTTGTTACAATTATTTTGAAGTACTTGAGCTTGCTATCAGGAATGAATGTTGAAGTTAAACGGATTAGGTCCATCCATTCGATTGCCAGTGGGTCAGAAAATGGGCTTTTGGCTTCAGGTGTTTCATAAACAGAGTTTTTTACTGGAATAATGTATCGTTGATCAGGTCTTCAGTTTATTTTTAATTTGATCGATCATTGTTTTATTATAGTTGTTCCTTTTAGAGTTACATTAACAAGAAATCTTCACTCTTCTATAGCTGCTATCGGATCACCGATCATCACTGTTATATTGTCCACCAAACACGCCATTTGATAGGCGGACGTCTTCAATTTGCAAGCCTCTTAATGTTCTTTGTTTATTTCTGGAAGAATAACTTTTCGTTGGTTAATGTCAAAGTCGCAACGTCGCATCGTTGGCTTAAGACGTGTTAAGATAAAAAAAAACTCCAAAATACGAGCAGAGACGAAACTGGACGGAACTGATTCACGTTACTGACTGAAGGGTAACGGGAACTGTATTGGGAAAAATTGAAGAAAACAAAACGAGATCTATATTATAAAAAATAGGCCGCAAACAATTTATTCTTTCATACTCCTGCTCATCATTTTTTATCACTTATTGTTACTTTAGTGGACACGAGATTTCCTTCTCACTGGGGTACACGCAGGGTAGGAACTTGTAACGGTACAAAATCGAGCACTAAGTTGATAACAAATAATTTATTGTTTGAGAATTCATAAAAAATAAACCCCTTTTATCAAAATTTCTATAATTTTACCTCCGAAAGCAAAGGACGCTGCAAAACAATTGAACACGTTTTGACAGGTACGCGTAACGTTTGCAGTGGTCATGATTTCTGGCGCATGAAAATTGTTGCGCTGAATCATGGTATTGGGTCTTGCATTCATGATTCATAGTTATGATTTCACAAAGGAATACTGCTTCTGGTTCCATGAGTTGCAAATCACGAAAACGGGATCAGATTTGTTTCCGTGCAATGACTTTGCCTAAGATTCTCTAATCACCATTCTACGACGTATCGCCATCGACGAGTTTAGGCATCAGGTTTAATTGCCAACTGTTTTTCTCTTCTTTTTCTGCAGCAGTTCTCTACTGTATGATGCCAACCAGTGGTCAATAGTGTAAAAAAATAACACATTCTAATCGCAACCTCCATCAATTCGTAAAAATAATATTTACATCCGTTGCTACCATTGTCCAATTTTATACACCTCAAACTACACGACCAAATAGTTCAGCATTACATACAAAACTTACACGTACAAAATACAAAATACAAAAAATTGATTTGTAAATTAATAACTATAAAAATGAATTTAGAAAATGAAGCGTACGAAATTTTGTAGAAAAAAAACGTGCAACGCTTTAGAGCCCCCTGCTGGACGGGAAATTGCGAGCTGCCGAGTGCGAAACAGTAGTGACGGTTTCAGAAACTCTACCCATTACTTATATGTAACTAGGAGCCAGATAGGTTAGATGATGGCTAGCGAGATCGATCGAATACGGAACGTGAAATGTTGCTTTTGTAAACAGAAAGGATATGGAAACAAAAATAAATAAGTTTGATAAAAAGTAGTTTGTAGTTTGATAATCATGATCATGTTCCAACTGAGCACATAGTAACGGATAAGTACGTAGTGCACAAATACGATAGCAAATATTTGTATAGTAATATAAACAACAACAAAAAAGCCAATTAAAGCTATGAACATTTTCGCGTCAATCCTAGAGGATATATAAAATTTTAGCGTATTAAGTGCCTCATACTAAAGTGTTTATGATTTTGGTTATGTTTGTTTTTGGTCTGTCAAGAATGACAAAAACTATATATTGCTATGTTAAAAGGTCGCTGCTAATGAACCAAACGAAACAACATTTATCTACCTAGTACTGTAGAATGGTAAGTTGAAAAGAATTGTTTACGTACTATCCTGTTTTATCATTGTACGTTTTATTCGTCATGTTACATATTTAGACCTAACTAGCAATCCACTCAAATACGTCACCTAGCACAACCAAAATGCAACTGTACATATGAAAACCAAAAATTATATACTTAATTGTGATAACAAAGCAAGATAAGCAAAACTATCACAGATGCGACGGACGGATAGGGCTTTACCTACATTAGACACATACACAACAATACGGCTAACAAGAATGCATGGTACATATGCGATTCATCCTCTTAATATTCGTACGTAACTTTGATTTCTTTTAAACAAACAAAAATATTTTCACAATTATTAGCATAAGCGTATCACGAGCCATGTTCTGTTACCTTTTGAACTGTAAATCACCCAATTGTAAGTAACACACTGGATACACGTGACAATTACTACAATAATGAAGAATCAAAAAACCGATTTGCATAATAAACCGTTTGTTGTTCGTTTCGATGAGATCTAGATTGAAAGAATGACAATCCTCTAGTATATTCAATGGCTCGTTACTATCGTAGATTCCGGAAGGTACGGGGTCCATTTTTTTCGTGTTGATTTCCGGAAAGGTCTTCACTTGTGACGGTTAATCACAAGACTGAATGTAAAGGGTGTGCGGAATCAAATTACGAAACACACAAATATTCCGCAAAATTCCAATCATCTTGAAACTTTCAGGGAGTAAAATGAAACATATTATGAATATTTTCCCATATTTGTTTTATTCAATTTCAATTGCATATCTAAATGCACGAGCCTTCTTCTTTACACTACTCACCTGTACAACATTTGGACCAACTTTTTTTGCGTGGCAATCCAGTTTTTCTTCATATATTCGTCCGATTGCACTTCCTTAGGATGCTTCCGAAGTTCCTATGCGTTTGGGGGGTTGAGATGCTTCGGCTCTGCGCTGAGATTGCTCAGCGACAACGGCCGGGAATATGTGAACGGTCGATTCAAGGCAAGCCTGAAGCAGCACGGAATAAGACATTAGAAATCCTGTCCGTACACGCCTGAGCAAAATTGCGTTGCGGAACTATTCTCGAGAAAGTGAGGTGCATGCTGCACGATGCCAATTTGCCGAAGAAGCTCTGGGTGGAAGCAGTGAACACAGCGGCATATTTGATCAACTGTAGCCCAACGCGGTCCTTGGATGGTGACGCCGGAGGGGCGTGGTCAGGAAAGAAACCCTACGTCGGTGACCTGAAGATTTTTGGATCCATGGAAATGGTGCACGTGCCGAAGCAGAAGAGGAAGAAGTTGGACCCAAAATCGACAAAATGTGTGTTCGTTGGTTATGCTGACGACATGAAAGGCTACAGATTGTACAACCCGGAGAGCAACGAAATCGTCATCAGTCGGGACGTTAAGATCGTTAATGAGGGACGAAGCGGTGAGGTAACACCTGAGCGATCAAAGCCAGTGGAGTTCTTGGAGATCGTATTTTCGGATACGGCAATCAACAAAGCGTGTGGTGATTTGCCGGCTGCAGAACAACACGAAGGTGAGGCGACTAGCAGTCAACCAAATCCAAGACAAATTGACGATAAAGTGGCGGTAGCAACTGCCGAATCCATTGTAAACGTGAGCAGCAGTTCGGAAAGCATTTTTGAAGATGCGGACGAGGAAATCGCGCTCCCACCGCAACTAGACAGACCGGCTGATATGCAGCGTGAGTTGAGGCACAGCGGTCGGGAGCGCCAGCGTCCATGCAAGTACAAAGATTTTATTACTACGTATACTGGCCAAAATGTTTCCCAACAGTCGATGACGAGCAGTCGACGAAATGCTGCGGCCCCAGATGTCGAGAAAATGAGCGATCCAACCACGTACAACGAGGCGTTGAGTAGACCAGACCGAGAGCTGTGGATGAAGACACGACGAAGGTATACCGGCCTCAGAGGGCACTGTACGGCCTGAAGCAATCCAGCTGTGTCTGGATATCAGCTGGATGAGGCGTTACGCGAGTTCGGGCTGGAACAATCGAAGGTCGACCCCTGCCTATACTACAAGAAGGATGGAGGCAGAATGTTGTTCGTTATCATCTATGTGAACGACTTTCTGATGATATGATGTGATGTGATGTGATAGGAAGCCACCACCAGTGCAGGAATTGCCATGACGTACAGTTCCTCCTAATGGCAAGATCAAACTGTACATACCTGTAATCCTCACTATTCCGTTATATGAAGGGCCAAAAACGGGGGTGTGGACTAGGCCATCCCTTATTTTGAAAAAAATTGCCAAGTCAAGAATTCCACCTCTTGAAATGTTCGTCTTGACTAGCAAACAAACATCCTGAAATTTGAAGATCGTACGTTGACGTTAAGTGCTCCCCCAACGGACCTGCAGAAATTGTAGTACGGGTGACTACCCACGCGGTGGCAAGCACGCTACTGTAGTGTATGGTCTTGCAGGTCGACCAAGATCAGTGGCGTCAGGTTGATAACATTTTATGTTCGTTTTTTTTATCATCAATTTCGTTTAGGACACATTATCACAAGTACACCAGTTTTTAGGTACAACACAATAAGGTCATTATATGTACAAAACGATTCAAAAAGTAAGTGTAAGGAAGCCAATTAAGTGTTTTTATTCAACTTAAACTTTAACTTTTTTGGCAAACTTTGTTGAATAAAAACACTAAATTGGCTTCCTTACACTTACTTTTTGAATCGTTTTGTACATATAGTGACCTTATTGTGTTGTACCTAAAAACTGGTGAACTTGTGATAAAGTGTCCCAAACAAAATTGATTATTTAAAAAAACGAACATAAAATGTTATCAACCTGACGCCACTGATCTTGGTCGACCTGCAAGACCATACACTACAGTAGCGTGCTTGCCAACGCGTGGGTAGTCATCCGTACTACAATTTCTTCAGGTCCGTTGGGGGAGCACTTAACGTCAACGTACGATCTTCAAAGTTCAGGATGTTTGTTTTCTAGTCAAGACGAACATTTCAAGAGGTGGAATTCTTGACTTTGCATTTTTTTCAAAATAAGGGGTGGCCTAGTGTGGACCCGTAAGCAGAAGCACTTACACGAAACCCACGGAAAAGATAGAGAATCTCCTTCCTACGAAACGCTCTTATAACAGGAAATGAACAGTAAGCAATACACATTAGGATTTCCGTCTGGTGGTTTGTTAGAAATAGGGTTACCAAACTCACTGTAGACTGTCGGAAGATAATTGGACCTTCGCTGATCTCTATCTGACGATTTTCATCAAGGAAGGCATAATTGTCATCCATGGCATGGGCCAGATAACCATGAATCCCTCATCCAGCCTACAGTTCGTCTGGTACCCTGTATGCCCCCCATACCCTTTGGAATATGTGTATATAATGTACGTAATAGAATATATTATGTATGTATTTACAAAATGTAACTGAAAGCCACTGGCTTGTTGCTGCAAAATAAAAGTTGGATATGTATTAATATTTGAATAACCCTAAACAACCTGAAAAGCAGAGTAGATCGGTCCTCTCAACAAAGATAAAATTTCAATGAAAAGATGTTTGATTTGTTTTATTATTTTGAGAATCAACAGACTATTCTATAGGTCGAAGAAAGCAGTTTTAATGATCGAAGAGCCCGGTTCCATGATTTCTGAAATAAATTTAATATCACTAATCACATGTATTTAAAAACAGTTAATACTGCTACTATCACATGTCAGTCTTTTATGGAGTAGTAGTAGTTCAGAAATAGAATTTTAATCTATGTGGACGACTTTCTGATCTGCACAAACAATGCAAAACTCAAGAAACCGTTAAACAAGTTCTTGTGCACGCGGCTCCAGATGAAGGATCTGGGTCAAGCGAAGTTTTGCCTGGGACTTAAGACCAGCGGAGACCGAGAGCGTGATGCGCTCTCCCTCGACCAACAATGCTACATCGAAGACGTGCTGGCCAGGTTCAACATGACGAGCAGTCACCCAGTATCAACACAGTTTGAAGCCAACGAGCGGCTAGATAAATCAATGTCACAACGGAACTCAGAAGAAGCAGAGCAAATGAAGAACGTTTCGTACAAGGAAGCCGTCGAATGTTTGCAGTACAGGAAACGCGTTCCGATATATGCTACGCTGTAAATGCTGTAAGCCAATTCAGCAGTAATCCAGGACGGAAGCATTGAGAGGCGGTGAAGAGGATTTTTCGATACTTGAAGGGCAGGGCAGGCAATCGGCTCCGGTACAGCAAGCAAGGCAATGGGGAGATCGTTGGCAACACCGATGCCGATTGGAGAGGAGATGTGGACACACGGCGATCAACGACAGGCTACGTGTTCGTGTTCCAGGGGGTTTTCCTGGAACGTAAAGAAGCAGCCGACGGTGGCCTTATCATCCTGCGAGGCGGAGTATATTGCGTTATCCAGGACGATCCAGGAAGCGCTATGGTGGAGGAACTTGCTGAAGCAAATCTGAGATGATGAGATGAGATGACTATTCCGATCTTGTGCGACAACCAATCGGCCATTTGCATTGCCAAGAACGGAACATTCAACCCGATGACCAAACACGTGGACGTTACCATTTTGTCCACGACGCAATCGATACTGGGTCGTTTGTGGTGGACTACGTAAACACCAACAATCATACAACTGATGGATTCACCAAGCCACTAGTTCAAGCCGGAATCGTGAACCAGAAGCGATTTCTAGGAATCGAGGATTAGGGAGGAGTGTTGGCGATCAAGTAATCCACTATCCATGAGAGTGATTAAGCTTTCAAGCTTTCAAGTTTGTAAGAATAAATCAATGTTCATTTCACTACTATCATTCAACCCAACAAGACGTCCTTTGCTATATGGACGAATAGCAAGTTTTCAATGGCACGAATTTTTATCATTACGTTGGGTAGACATGGAAAGCGGTAACTGTCCGATTAGCCGGTCTTGGTAGTGTGGAGCTTTATATTTCCTCGGGAATGGAATCACCCTCAACGCTATTTGCACAACTTACCACGTCAGTTGTTCGTTCACAAAAGTGACGGAGCAAGATGACGACTCGGTATGTCGAGCCTACTGTGATCGATGTGCTCCTAGTGATACCAACATTGACGACTTATATTATTTTCCCAAAGCGAGTCTGACTGCGTACTGTGTTTGTAAACAACACTTAATTAACGTGGCACCACCTATATCTCTCAGGGAGGTAATTTTTAAGAAAAAATTGAACTACTTATACTAATAGCACTAAATTCTTACTTCAATGCAAAAGTTTTGTAAGTTGTTTACGCGGAGTTAAAAAAATCGTTAAGATCGGTTTGAATTTATTTTTAAACATTGAAGTAAAATAGCTGTAAAATATTCACCAGTGCAAATTTTTACACTATGTTTTGAAACGAATCGTACACAATCCGGAAAAGACAATGTTGAATTTTGCTTTTTTGGTTTTGATTCTAAGGTGTGTATCGAAAATAAGCTATCCACAAACTTTCTTTCAAATTATGTTGAAAACCGATATTTTTTCATACAAAAAATTGATCCTTTATTGTACGAGGTTAAACTTGAACATAATGAAGACCGGATGAAATTTAAGTTATTCCTTCACGAATTTTCGAACTTTGGATCGAATGCTCTTCATCAAGTTCCGGACAAGTGTTGCATCGCGTTTTTTGGACGCTTGAGCCCAAATTTTTTTGAACTCCTGCATGTTCCCAGCTGCCTATTCTTGAAAACCCTCTTCACGATTGCCCAGTAATGTTCGATGGGTCAAAGCTGAGGGCAATTTGGTGGATTGATATTTTTCTCAACGAAATCTATACCCTTTTCCGCAAGCCAATTGAGAGTGGTTTTGGCATAGTGAGCCGACGCTAAATCCAGACAAAACAGTGGAGGTGTACTATGCTTCTTATATAAAGGCAACAATCTCTTCTGGAGACACTAAGATTGATAGATTTCCGCATATATAGTTCCGGTAGTGTAAAAAATGGTTGACTTCAAACCACAGGAACATATTGCTTGCCATACCAGTACCTTTCGACCGAATTTCTCCACTTGAATCGACCTGTCCGCATCGCTCACATCCTCTCCAACGACGGCAGTGAAGTATTGTGGACCTGGAAGGGTTTTTGAGTCCTCCTTTAAATAGGTCTCATCGTCCATCAAAACGCATGTATCCGGACGCTGCAAAAGACGCGAATACAATTTCCGGGCTCTTGTTGCTGCTCGCCTTTTCTGTTTTGCACTTTGTTTCGAGATTTTCTGCTTCTTGTAGGTCTTCAGGTGGTTTCGCCTCTTGATACGCTGGATCATTCTGACACTCGTTCCTGCTTTTTTGGCCAAATCACGTATTGACATTGATTTGTTCTTCATGATTAGAGATACCACTTTCTGCTCCAGTTTCGGGTTGGAAGAACTAGGTTTTCTGCCTCTTCCTGGTAGCTCATCCAAAGAATAGTGTTCCCCAAACTTATTAATGATGGTTTTAACACTCGCATGATGAATTCCAAACCGCTTCGCCAATTTTCGCATAGTAATACCCTTCTCACTTAGCCATGTGTCCAGAACCTTAATTTTCACTTCCTTTTCAATACGCGACATTTTTAAAACGCAGAATTTGAACCGCACAAACAAGTAAACAAAAGAAAGCTGACAGTCAAACGCACAGCATGCAGTATTCAGAGCATAAAAACCCTCACAAATACATGCGTACAACGCAAATGTATGTGGATAGCTTATATTCGATACACTCCTTAACACCTCGTTAACAAGCTCCCTAGACTGTAAAAAAAAATTAGAATTAATATGATCCGTGCAATGATCTATTCGTAGTCTGCGGACATTCGATTGAATTAAGTTCGAAAGATCGAATTGTTCGAATTGATTCGAACGTAAAGAAGAATGCGAATGAAAAAAGTCTACGTGGTTTATGAATAGCCCCAAACTGTTTAATGAACTTGCATACCGGACTAACAACAAACACTGATTATTTTAACGTTTCCGCACTTACTGGGCTTGCAAGACATAGAAAACTAAAATTTAAGATCCAAACAATGCAAAAAAGTTATAGCTATTTGCTTGTGTAGCAATTTTAACATGGACAACTGGCGAACCCTGGATTTCTTGAAAAACCTTTGCATGGTTGATGAGCCAATTATTTAAATCTTTAAGCGTTGGCATATTATCATTTCCAGAGAATTTGTAGGTTAAATGGTAATTTCTTGATTGTTTCGTCTATGTGCCTGTGGTCATGTCGGTAATCTCCTTTGTTCATAACTTGGATATTTGTTACCAAGCTATCTAAGGCTTCGGATATTTCCACTACCACTTTTGGAGACTCGCGTTTAATTCGCGTTAAGTTCCCGAATAATTCTTCGTAAACGAAGTTGGTTCTCCAAAAGTTCTCTTGAAGACGCTGTACTATATTAGGCACATTGTCTGGATCGAACATGATCTAATCTAATCTAATCTCACACTAACGCAGCCAATTCTTGAAGGCATCCTGGAAAATGATGGTTTCTTGAATACATCATTTTTCTTGTCATCGGCCAGGCCAACTGCGTAGTATGTGCCGCAGAGAGGATTCCAAGAAATAGAGCGATTCCAGAAAGAACTAAAATCGCTCTACTACTCTGAATCAAGGGAAGGAAGAAAGCGTGGACCTCTCGTACCAAACGCTTCCATCTAAAGTTAAACAGTGTGATAATTTGTACCTTATCGTTGGGAGCATAGATGCTAGAAGGGTTATTTTATGCTCCGTTTTGCCTGTGGGTGAACTTTTGGCATTTGAACCAAAAGCATGGCAATAATTGCCAAGGTTATAGAGCCTTATCTCGCCCAACATTGTCTGGATCGAACATAAGATGTTGAACTGGTTTCTCAGCCTGACTTCAAGCGCTTGTTGAAGTCTATTCAGGTTCTCGATGTTGGTGAAAGCTTCTTCTACCGTAGTGCTATCAAAGATTTTCTTGGCTACTCTTTGGCCGCTCCGCTGAAACGTGGGAGGTTCAACAAAGTTTGTCTTTTCAAGAAATTTGCAAATTTACCTCCTTCCTGCTCCCGTTTTATATGCAGGCTTGTTACAAAATTTTCCAGATGAACCATTGAAACGGGCTCCGACAGTTTCTTTATCTGTTGTTGCATTTGCTGCTTCTCTTTTTCAATCTCCATACACTTCGGCCCTATCCACCGTTGCGATTTCTTTGGAGGTGTGGAAAGGTTAACGCATTTCAAATGAAACCAGCGGTCGCAATCGTCGCATGCGACCATATTGTCTGCTGTGTTCGGCTCATTGCAAAGTCGGCAATGACCGTTCTTATTTTTGACCAATTGGCATGATGACGCTTCAATATCTCAAAGGATATTCCGTGAACCAGCTTACGGGCTCTATTGGAATTCAAGCTTTACTTCTAATGAACTCCTCTATGGAGCCACCAATTGTTACTGTTCGAAGTAACTAATAGCTGATGAAGATCAAAGAACTTATTAACAATCAGTTACTTCTCAGTGTGAAAAGCTTAAATGTTAGCGCGTAGCAATTAATCAACAATCAGCGTGAGTTCGGATATGAGAATTAACAACACTTCAATTCAAGCTTTCGAGGAGTGTGATCTTTTCAGTCAAATATGAAAACTGGGCAAGTTGATTATTTTTAAATAGAAATTGAGTATTTCAAAAATTGTCAAACTGAAAAAGAAAATTAGCGAGATGGAGAACTGTTGGCCTTAGCCTTTGCACGTTAGGAAAATAAAGTCAACACAGTGGGTTAGAAGATAACAGATTTATATATTCTATAACAAAAAATATTTTCGAAAAAGCAGGTACATGTTATTATAATACTTAATCATTAAATCACCTTTGTGAACATGTTTCATGTTTTTAGCAACACTTTATCCAGGCACGCAGGTAATTGCCAAATTTATAGCATTCTCTTTTTTCTTGACAGTTCAAGCTTATTGCTTATCAAAATTGGCTTGGCCACAAATGTAGCATCGACTATCTTGTCAAAATATCTTGTGGACATTTCCCTTATGTTGTGAGCAGACGAAGGGGGCAAATTACGCCGATGTAATAAGTTGTCCTGACATTTTTCTGGTCTATCTTGTCAGACATGATGTCGATATGATATTTTGACATGTAGGCGCATGTGTGAATCAGGCCGCCATATTTTAATGTAGATTTACCGCTTCTGGCACATCAGTGAGGGCCTGTGCTAATGTGAAACCGTAATTTGTTCGGACAACTCTGCTTCATAAGTGGGTGTCTAGACTTGCCACTATAATTTTCCCTATGTATGTAATAATTTCAGTATGAAAAACCAACAGCGTTTCTAAATAGCCATTTCAAATTGCAACGCCGCATCCACGTTTTCTGACAGGAAAGCCACAGGATTTGTGACAATTCTAACATCACAGCAGGGAAGCAAATTCTTGATAATTTCTGCATCAGATAGTGTAACGCTCCCCTTAGCAATCTCCAATATCTCCAAGAAAGGAAATTTCAGCGCTATAGCTTGCCATTCACTGGTTTTCCTTTTATTCGTGTCTAACAGGGTGACCTAAAAAATAGAATTAAAAAATTAAAAATAACTGCATTCCCAATATCATGGAATTCTCAATAACCAATCTATCTGCGATAAGAAGATGGCGAACACTCGGACAGCAAGCAAAACTCATCAAGGAAAAATCATCATTCCTCGTTGAATTGTAGAACAGCCGCAGGTCATGTAAGTGCCCCAAACGGTGGAAATCGCCGCAGGAGAAATAGTCTTGAATGCCCTGTCGAAAAAAAAAAACAAACAAACAACTTTTTGCAACGTTAACATTCTCGGCAAATATAATCTACAGGCACCTACAAATTCCCAGGAAACTGTCAAACGTTCTAGCCGGGATAAATTTGCACAGACGAGAGAAGTCTCGTTTTTACCATCATCAGTCATTTCCAAGGCACTCACATGTGGCATTTTATCGGGAAGCAATTGGAAAAACTCGTCTATTGCATCAACCTCAACAAATTTCAGCGAAAGCTTTTGCAAATTATTAAAACATTGGGCTAATACAAGATCGCTGTAGCTTATTGATGCACGGCATAAATAAAGACGCTGAAAAAAAAAAAGAGAACACAGTTAAATATATAGGTTATGCAATATAAAACTCTGTAGCTGTAGAAGACATGGAAGAGCATGTTATTTTAGTTTTCTAGAACGTAGAAAAAACATTTTCGTTGAAAAAAAAACCTAAACAATAAAAAGAATCCATGTGTATCAACCCCAATTATAGGCACTGTAATCTGAACAAATCATAACCTACCTTCAATTTTGGTAGTCTGGACAGAAGCTGCAAACCATTTCCCGGCAGAACAAAGTATAATCGTACGGTTTCCAACATTTGGAATAATGCAAATATCGAAGCGAAAACGTCTGATTCCATTGTGTATCCTAACGTGAGCTCCGTTAGAGTGGAAGGGAAAGACCTGTAGAATTTTTGAGCCTTGTCCAGTCCTATCTCGGACCAACACGAGACGGTAAGCTTTCTGACTTGAGGAGATTGAATAGGCTTCACACCGAAAGTGTAATGGCTTTCTCCATCTAATGCTATCCCTAGACTGCGTAACTTCTGACTGTAGGAGCGCATCAGATTGTTGAAATTGGAACAATTATGATTGTGCGCCAGGTATAAATGTTTGACATTGGGCGCTATTTTACTCCAATCAAAAGAAGCACGTTCCAACGATTCATACTCAAGGTATAGCGTTTCCAAACGAGGCATTATTGGTAGCTCCAATATTTCACCTTCTGCAGGCGGATCAACTATTTCAAGCATGGCCTGCAAACGCAATTCCTTCAACTTTACAGTGCGTTCAAATAACCTCTTAATATAATTCATTTTTAATACGATAACCATCTCGTAGTAGCCTTTAATTTTAACGCATTCTAAACTCGCCTGGAATGTCTCCAATATCGTAGGAATGACATGATCTTCATCTTCAAAGACTTCGAAAAAAATATTGCGATACTTGCGAATGCTATTGGACAATATTAGACATAATTGAGCCCTGTCGTGGTTTTCCGGAACCAAGGATAAAACAACATTTGCAAGGCATTTCCGAGAGGCACACAGCAACATCCATTGTTGGCATACCAATGACGCCTGCTCCCAATCTTCCAGCCGTAGAAACGCTAAGATGTGTTCTAGTATCTGTTACAGCAAAACAACAATAAGTATATCATTTCATGATAACGACAATGCGAATTGACTTACCTCAACAGGTAGATCCTGTAAACTTATCATGTTTAACAGTGGAATAATAAGGCAACAGATGCAGGAAGGTTTGTGAACGTATAGCCTGTAGAAGGAAAAAATAGTTAAGATCTGGCACAGATTTGACAACGGATTGGCGTGTTCGACATATCTACTAATAATAATAACAATGCAGTATTTATCAACTTCTAGAGGCCGCATATATTATTCACTTTGTTTTCAAGATTCAGTCCCCGTTGTATGCGATATAATGCGCAAACTTAGCGGATTATCTTCCTATATAAAATCACCAATTACCAATTATTACTTCCAATGTGTAATGAGGATAGTTTCAGCACCTTCCAAATAGTTTTCCCATAAAACCTGCTTTCTTGTCACTTTTACACTGGTGAGGAAATTACTAAAGTAATTCCGGCTCTATCTACAATTATTATAAACGGTTTAGGTTTTGTTACAAGATAAATACGATAGTGATATTTTCCGCGTTTTTTTTATCCTATACGGCTAAGACCATGGGTAGGTCCATCTTCTTTCACCGAGTTTTGGCTACAACAATGACAATCAGCAACTTTGTTTATAAACAAGAATGCATTTATAGCGGCATTATTTAGCACATAATCCGAAGCCGCTGTATCTTACGGTAAAACTATATTACTCATTTTTTGGTAATACTTGTATTTGAGAGGGAAACTCAAACACGAACAAATAAAAAATGTGAGCCCGCATAATCACAAACCATTCCGTGGCCACTTCTACTATGACTGACGACCGTCTCCGTTAATGTTACGACATTTACCCTTATAGTTGACAACTGCAAACTAACAATCTGCTATGCAGTTTTAACCAAGGGGCCAGACAGCTCCTCATCGCGAACAATTTCAGAGTTGCTTTTGAGGTACTTCGAGTAACCTTTGTGGCTCAGCAAGCGAGCAATGACATTTGATTTTTCTCTGTTTTTGCACAGCAGCCTTCAAACCAACCGTCGCTAGTACATGAGCTCTCGGGTTGTGCACAAGTGGATACTGGCAATTATCAATGTTTTTAATTCTCTCTATTCAACTCTGTTTTTGAAAACAACCAGCATTAAGTCAAACTACACATCTGATCTGCCCTGGGATGCATAGTTGACGTAACCACCATCTGTGTGGTTGTTGAGAAAACGCGTTTTTCCGAGTTAAAGCTGAAATGCAATGTACATCAACAGAAATGGCCAAATTTTCTGTCCATTTGATGAAGTTTTACTAATAAAACTGGGCCAGCAAGATAATTAGAATAGATTCATTTTTTTATCATCTTTATAACGCATACGCCAACTTTTGCGAATAAACAGGCACATTACTGAACGTTTATTTTCATAGTTTGGCGTAAAAACCAGGCTGCTGTATTCTGAATAAAATGTCGCCGGTTGGCTTCACGAATACCAATGAAAAGTTTCAACCAGTAAAGCTCCCATTTGATTTTGCCGATATCTACCATAGGACTTATCAATCCAGAAAATATTCGACTTTTTGAAAGAGCGTCAGTTAAAAAAATAAGCAATAATGTTGCAGTTACAGTTTCTACTGAAGGTGGTAAAATTACCCAACTGGAGCATGAACATGTTCACGAAAACCAGACATGTCACTCTGCTAAAGCTGATGATAATGATCATGGAGTATCAACAACGAACGTAGTTCAATTCGAGTTGTGTTTGAGTTGGAAGGATCACGTATCACGAGCGATAGCTGGGCGAGATAAATATGATAGCGATCGGTCAAATGCGAAAATCAACAAGTCGGTTTTCTCTGTTGATCTGCAAAAGGTAACCTTTTATGCATATCAGTCGTTATGAATGCTATATACTACTAGAATACCCTCTCGTGCCTGAAAAAAGTCGATCACCTGGCACTTCCACATTTGTTCACTGAGAACTGTCTAAGTTGCCGTTTATGCATTCATATCATTGTATGGCCGGTACATCGATACTCTTTGCCCAGGGAAATCGAGAAAATTTCCTACCTGTAAATTTTCATTGACCGTACTAGGAATTGAACCAAGGCACCTTCAGAATGGTCTTGCTTTGTAATCCTACGCGCATGCACGCAGAGCTTTTGAAGATTCTTATGAAGGCCGAGGTGGTGTCATGGTGGTCTTTTAATTACTTGGAAAGCTGGGAACTTTCGGAACGTGTACAATAAATGAGGACGTCAATTTCAACACCCATTTGTAGTTCCTTGTGCAATTTTACTACCTGTGGTTTTGATAAAATATCAAAATTTCAGGCTCATCCCTTTTCACTTTCTCGCCAAGGAAAAAAATCCATCAATTCTAGTCCATTTTGAACTCCAGATGTCTATGAAGGTAGTATGCGGGATACAGTATCCCCACTGATCGTAAGGAACCGGCCAGGTGTTTTCCAGAGGTCGATAGATGGCAAGTATGTATGTAATCTCTAATCTGCTTTCCCTGGTGCATTCAACTTCGCGTACATCAACCCGTGATGTGATATTTGGAGAAACTTCTTTCATGCGACCAAATGGTGCTTACGCCAAATCGGTCTTTTCAATTTATCTCACAATTTTTCCAAGAAACTTTATTTGTTTTTACTTGGAGGCAATGTATTATAGGGTAAAGAATGCAAAAACACAAAAAAGTGAATGTTGGTCGTCTTGGCGCTTACGTCAACTATGCATCCCAGGGCAGTGATGTGGTCCCTCAATTTGATATCATATGAAGTACTTATCGTTTAAGGTTTTGCCTTTTTCGAGAAGAAGTTGTTTTATGTCTCCAATTAAGTCATACTTTGAATAAACCCATCCGTTTTGGATTGACTACATTCCGCCAAACGGCCGGACTATGAACAGGTGCTTTCTAACATGGACTGGAGAAGAGACAAATGAGCTCAGCCCGCTGCACTCTGACCCAAGCATCAAGCGTCTTAGAATCGATGTTTAGCTAATTACAAATCTATACATATCGCTGTTATGCCTCATCATTGCATTTCAGTCAATCCTTTTATTATTATATTAAATTAAGCCTTTTATTATTATATTAAACATTCCCTGAGCCCTCATAGTCGTGGAATAGGGATCACCGTTGTGCCATCTTCTGTTGCCATTAGCAGAAGGTTCACAATCTTCTCAAACAAGTTGGAAGTCAAATTGTTCGGAACCCTGGCAACCGATTAGAACCGATGAAGATTGATTCGATTTAAAGCTATACTGAGTTCCTCGCAAGTTATTCGGTGCATCAAAGCAACTCAGAATAGAGTTGTCTCACCCCTACGTTTTAACAATATGTCAGATGGTAAAAGGCCAAACCACAATAGGCGGAATAAGGCTTAGTGACATTTAACGCACGCACACTACAGCGCCATTTAGATCAAGGGAATGCAAGTAGGAAGCAAAATCATTTGGAGGAATACAAACCATAATTTCTCTGCATGTGCCAGAAAGGGAAAGGTGATTAAACAAAAAAAAGCTTAATAGGTGGTTATGTCAATAATCAATAAGCAACTAGCTACACACTTAGAAAATAACACCGAACTCTGTTCAATTTTCTACTGAACCACATCGGTTACCAACAACAAACCGAATAAATCGTTTATATATACTGTTTTCGGGTGACTTTTTAGAACCAAACCCGAGTTTCGGTTACTATATGATATATTTGACAGATAAAAATGAAAGATGAACCAAACAGTACGGTAAAGCATAGATATTCAAGAGTTCGGTACACGAGAACCGAGAAAATTCGGTGAATTGAACCGAGCCTTCGCTGAATATTCTTAAACGTCAAACACTTCTCTTTGAGTCATTGCCACGACGGCTATGTCTGCCGAAAAACTCGGTTATTTTAGCTGACTTGATAAGAACTGAAAAATCGTCAGCCATTTTATCTCCCATCTGCACGTGAAATGTGTTTTGCCAAAATTCTCTCTACTGTGTCGTTTTTCCAGGTTAAAATTTAAAAAAAACACAGGAAAATGCACGTCGTTTAGTAATGTATGAGGATTATGAGGATAAGGTTCAATAAACAATGTTTCTAACAAAACAGGTTTTATTTCTATGAAATTCGAAGCTATTTCAACCCAAAATTCCAGTTCTACCATAAATAACCAAAATCCGTAACTGCAACAAAAAAGTCGGTTTGTTTGACAGCGTTCGGTAATATTTGAGTAAACCGATGCTCGGTTATTGATGATTGGATATATTTTTGTCAACCGAGTTTTTCGGTAAATTTGACAGTTTGCTAGAAAATAAAAAAATAACGAGAACTCGGTTGCTTCAATTTGAACCGAGCGTTCAGCAGATGAAAATTCGGTTGAAATTCAACCGAGTTCGGTTCTATTTTCTAAGTGTGTACAATTACAATTATTGTTCTCAATGTTAAGATGACAAAAGGAGTTATTGTTACCACAATAAATTCTAATGTAAATGGAGACATCTACAATAGAAAAGGAGGGTTGTTATGTATCTTAACTGTAGAAAAATCATAATTTACCGAACAAATTTTAGTCAATAAGTTTTAATTGTATTTTTTCTCAATTATTGAAAATCCTAGCATTGACAGTGAATTGCAAATCTATTGTAATGATAATATGCATTTTTCATTTATCTGATTCACGAATAATAAGATTCATGGTCGGAAATAGATTTTAATGTTATTTTATATTATTGTATTGTAATATTATGGTTATTTTTATCCGGAAACCTGGCATTTCCAGGAAATTTACGTTTTAAGTAATTGTTTACATTCGTTACTTTCGACCTTTTGACGATTTTGTTGAGGGGCACGCAAGAACATTTGAGTACAGCAGACGCTTGTTGAAAGTATTAAAAATACGCGTTTGATACTGCTAATTATACTTTGAGTACATCAGAATACCTACTTGAGACTTTGAATACACCTTAATTACAATTACATACTTTGAGTGCTATGAATTACTTTTCTATTACAATTTGAATACTTTAAGTACAGTAAAATACATTTTGAATAAAGTAGATTAATTTAAAACTTTTAAGTACTGTTCGATTATTTTGATAACAACTGCAGATTTTGATACTCAAAATACATTTTAATTACAATGACATGCTTTGAGTACCATAAAATACATTTTATACACTTTTCGATACTTTGAGTACAATTAAATACTAAATAAATCCAATGCAATCCTTTGAGTACCATTTAGTAAATGTCAAGTATTTAAAATCCCCTTAAAAATATTTTGACTACAATTTACATCCGAAATAACAAATAAATATATTTTATTAGGGCACCTCCAATCCTGATGGGAAACTGGTATAGATCTAAATATTTAGATCTGAAGTGATCTAAATTCTTACACCGCGGTGTTCTATATTGGCTTTTATACCACAATCTGATTTAATCTTCTAAAAATGTTGATCCAAATGATGCATGTTTTGGATCAATTTTTTGCCTTGATCTATTTTCTGTAGTAGTGCCGGCAACAATGCTATTGAAAAAAAAATAGAAAAAGGGTTTATGTGTCAATGCCGTCAGAAAATAAAAACAAACAAAATGGAATCGACAGGCAACAATAAAAAAAAACGGATCTGAAAAATACGTCGTTGATAATTTTCTGGATATCTGGTTCTAGCGGATCTGGTTCTAGCATACTTTGTTTGGGCAATGGCCAATTGTATTTTAGCAAGAAGAGATGAAACTAAGCAGCCAGTCCTTCCAGCCGTAGTGATATTCTTCGATTCCCGCCTCGAAACCGCTCTTGGCGTCACACGATATCCGTTTGCGGCATTCGCAGTCACAGTCTGGCCAAAATGGTTGATTTTTTCAGTAATGTTTATTATATTAAGTCAACTCAACAACTCCTTGTCGATCATGTTGTTGATCAGTGTGTCCCAGTCCACTGACCGAAATCTTGGTTTGCAAAAATTGAAAGAAATCCAAACCGTTGAGCAAAGTAGGACGTTCTCGATGCTTCATTCCTGCTTGTGGTTTGCCCAACCTTCTAGGGAATGTCTCATCCAATCATATTATGAACGTTTAGCTGAAGCATTCGCATCAATTCTGTTCGTTCTTTTAGTAACCTGAGGTGGATTATCATTTGGGGTACTTCATAGGAGGAATCCGTTCGATTGCTGCCGAGCGGACCAGAATATTCATCCCTGTATTGAGAGTCATTTTTGAAGTGCTCAACTCTAGCAGCTTCAAAAAAGAACATAAAAAGCTCTCCATGAAGGCGGTTAACTTCACATTCTTTGCTTCGTTCCGCGCAAGCTAACATACGGTAGAATGCGTACAAAGATACCGTTCTGGATCAGATCTATGAGCTATCATTGGAGTATCTCGCCCACGAATCTGCTTCAAATTGTTTACCGTGTCTGGTTATCCCAGTAGTCATAACTTTCCGTTCTTGCTGCAAGTCTAGCAAAGTGTACAACATTTGTAATATTCGTGATTGTATTAATATTCATGTAAAATTAAGCAACTCAGTGACAAAGTTGTTGGCAACTCGGCATTCATCGAAAAGGAACGGAAAGTTCTCGCCAAGCCAAGGGCACCCCACTATTAACATTTTACGAGTCCTTTGTAAACGGAAATCAGAAAGTCAATCGGTGATAGGAGACACAGGTTCATGATACTTTTATACTCCCGTCAGTTATTATATAACCCAGAGATTCTACTAAATTGTTTAGAAACTCTGATTAGTCTCTAAATAGACTCTAAGATCCGCTTCACTTAGCGTTGTCAAAACAGTTGCCAAATTATCGCGGTATTATTTATGTGTTCTACATAGAATGATTACTTCGTTGATATAATCGTAACAGCGTTTTCCTATAGGTCGTCTTAACGCTATAATAGTTTTCTGAAAAATGGCCTTGGCATTTCGCAGGCCGAATTTCATCAAAAAAAATTAAATTCATAAACCGCGGATACTTTTTTGAATTTGTTAATGCCCTTTTAACAAATTAAATCAGTAGCTAAAGTACCGTTATTGCTTATAACATGTTTAGTATCATTTCATTCAAAATGAATCTCAGAAAATATAACTGCAATAAAATATTCGACTGTCATGGTAAAGTTCTCCAGCAGCTGAAAGAATTCTATATGAAAAGTATAAATATTACCAAATTTTAGATGGCGTTACATGTAGAACCACTTGCTACATAAACACGAAAGATTTTTGACTTTCAACTTCGAAGAATTCAATTTATTCAGAAACTGGTTTTTGCTTGGATTTATTTTTATGCTGCCGTTACACAATCGATTGAAATGAAACCATATACCATGCCTGAAGATCTGAATTTAGTTAAAATAGGAATACTCGGCAGTGTGTTGAACATCATTTTGCGACTCGTCCAATACATCAAGTACGGCTGGCCGAAGAACAGAGAACAAATCCAGGATCCAGCGTTGCAGGTGTTTTCCATCGGCGTCAATCAGTATCCGTAGTACAAGGATGCAGGGTTGCGGCTTATCATTTTTGACTCAGGCATATTCATTTGCCAATATCTCCTTTCAGAGGGTCGATTTGATAATATGATGTATGATGAACTTGTAGTGCATGAGTAGACCTACAACTTTGTCTAACAGTACATTGCTCTAACTCCTATATCTTCGACATGGGAGCGTATATTCACAGTGATCTTCACGATGATAATCGCGTGATCTTCACCGCGAATATCATCGCGAAGATCACTGCGAATATACGCTCTTATTCCTCAGATATAAGAGATAGAATTATGTATTGTTAGACCAAGTTGTAGGTCTACTCAAGCACCATAAGTTCATGATACATTATATTTTGAAATTGAGCTTCTGAGAAGAGCTATCGGCATATGAATATGGATAAGTCAAAAATGATAAGCCGCAACCTTGCAAGGATGTGTGATGATGGAACTGCTGGTGATTCCAAAGTGTATCTGAAAAAAAAAACTGTTGAAGCAGCTACATCAAGTTCAAGGGCAGCTGGCATCAAGCGAGTCAAAACCATCATTTGGAATGTCATCTACTGGCCAAAGATCGACGACGAAATCGGTGAATATATTCGACGCTATTCCGTTGTTATGCAAAAAAAAATCCACCAGCAGAGCGCAGAAGGAGCTTGGGAGCGCATTCATATCGATGACACCGGACCGACCAACGGATCCAGTTATATAGTAATTGTCGATTCGTTTTCAAGGTGGTCAGAGATTTTTCAGACAAAATCAACGACTGCTTCTACGACGATCGGGATCGAGAGCTTTGAAAGTTTCGGTGTCTCCGATAACGGAACCCAGTTTATCGGATACGATTTTCGTTCGGTTTGTGAGAAGCTGGGCATCATTCAATTTTCCACACCGCATCGTTTTTTTCGCAATCAAATGGGCAAGCGGAAAGGTTCGTCGACGCTCAAGAGGTCACTCCGAAAAATCCAGCATCTGCTGCACTTCAAACGTTTCTGCATGTGTATCGAGCCACTCCATCCCATCTGCTCGTTAGTTAGTCCCTTTCTAAAGTATTGAATGGAAGAAAAATGCGAACAAAATTATATCTACTGAAGTCTTCAAATGTACTGCAACACCCACCAATAGCAGCCAAGCCTTATCAAGCCTTATCAATAATTGCAACAGGATCACCGGTACACAGGTACACAGGAACATCACCAGCTGGAAGTGGCAATCCGGAATCATCATCGATTGTGAACGTGCAATACAATGTTCTTCTCGATGCACCATCACGACGAAAGTGGCTGATTTGTTCACACATCGATCAACTTCGGATCAATAATTCTGAAAAACAGGAGAAAGCTGAAATTGAGCTGCCGCTTTGTATTTTTTTGGAATGACGTTTCTTTTGACCGGGTTGCCAATTACTTTTTTGCATATAGATCAAAGTAAATAGATCAGCGGTGCAGTATTCCTTATTTTGATCTAAAGTAAGAAGATCTAAATTTTTGAAACGGATCAATTTAAGATTAAAATATCCATCAGGATTGAGATGCCCTTACAGTTTTAATACCTGGAGTACAAGTGACACATTTTAATTACTTAAAATATCAAACATACAACACACTATTATCCCAAGTAACCATGAAGCTCTATATAGATACATCAATTATGCATTATATTACGATATAAGTTTTTGGTATAAAGCAATCTAATCTTAATTGCGTCCTTAAAGTAGAACTAAAGTCGAAAAGGGCCCCACTCCTGTCAAATTAAAGCTAGCGCACATGCTTTATTGTAGCCAGAAAATAAGTATATTTAGGGCATAGTTACTTTTTCAGCAGTTGAATTACTGCTTCTACTGAAATGTTTTATTGCATTTTAAAAAGCATATTTAGAGCTTGGGGTATTTTGGAAAAAGAAAATATATATAATTTTCTTCTAGATGAATTCATTTTTTCTGTTACGTTTTATTGTGGGGATATTATTTTATTTTATTTTATGGCATCTGCGCGTAACAATGATGGGATATATTTTTAATAAGCTCAAATGTGTTTCCTACATCGATGTGTTTCCTACATCGGGATTCGAACCAAGGCTTCTCACGACTAATCGATGAATGCCGGTTGTGTTAACGCTCTTAGCCATAAGAGCAATGGAATTTTATAAGACAACTGCATAATATTAAAGAAGCACACCCCAAACATACCCTCTTTGTCGTTCTATAAGAACATATTTCATGCATATATATTTAGATTTTTCTTGCTAAACACGCCATTGAGACTGCGATACCCTAACCTTTAATCAGTGCAAACCTCAACCCGATACGAGCTACAAATGAAATCATACCCACCGCCGTTCATCACACAACAAGCCGACACAATTTTGATGCCCGGTGCAGGATGAAACTAAGTATGAGTATGAGAATAAAGATTGAAAAACAGCTCCGTCCTCTGAATATAAACAACCAGAAAAACCCGCGACTCCCATAATGCATCCATACTTTTTGCTGAAATTTTCAGAATCAAACTTTCTGGTTAAGGAGAATGAAGGTGACGATTCTGAATCTGACAGGCAGCTCAGCTCGAGCAAATGTTTTTCATTTCCAAAGTGAAATTGGAAACGTCATCCAGATGATATTGCACCAATGCTACTTTTTAGCTAGCAATGAAGCATTTATTGAGACAATGCATTAATGGATCATTTAATGCGTATTTAACGTTAAGCTGTTTGTAGAAATATAGTAATGCATCATAACATGTTTAATGTATAGGTAATGCTACATAGCATGGGAGTTGTTGAAAAAATGTGATATGGTATTACTGTTGCTGATAGTCAGTCGAATTAGTGTTATGATATAATGCTTGTGGTTACTTGGGATAAGACCACTCATCTGTACCAAAAACCACTAAGTTTTTCCATTATATTTCCTACTCCAAATTTGTCAAATTTAAAATTCATAACCCGAAAAATGGACTGCATTGACAGAACTCAAGTTGGTTGTGTCCAATGTCAATTTTACCACACTTAATAAGGTTTCTCTTTTGACCTCGGTTTTGACCCAATAACATTTGAACTCAATATGAGTAGTCCTAGGTAGCGTGTAGGTAGAACTCTGTAACTATTCTTTAAGGGCTTAAGGTCGGTATCGTGTTCGAAAGAAATTTCTTTTCCTATCTCAAAGCCATGTTAAATTCCGGTCACTGAAACGGACAAGTAAAGAATCGAAAATAAATTTCTGCAGCAGAAACCTGAAAAGAACGAAAATAAAATTGGAATTTGTAAGGTTTCCAGGCAAACTAATGGGAGTTTTTAATTCGGAAAAATATTCCTCTCGATTATTCCGTAAGTGAAGGTGATATGTCGTTCCATGCAGATCAATTGTCAAAATTCCGCTTGGTAATAATGAACGAAATTCCGTAACCTTTTTACTTTTTAAGTCGATACTGGCCTTTACGCCGAAGCATTCTCGACGACAGCCATTACTTCATCATTTAGAATTGATATAACTCAGAATCTGTACTTGATAATACAAATTTAATCATATCAGTTTGTATGCTTACATGCTGTGAGCAATCTTTTTCTATGTTCATTCAATAATAATCGAGATTTGAAATAGCAAGGTAAGTTTGTGAGAGAGAGATAAAAGATAGGAAAAAAAAGAGCAGCGATTTACCTTACGCCCAAAAAACACCTTCTTTTTCATTTTTATGACTGTCCTATTTTTCGTACGGAAAATTAGATGAGAAAATTTAGTAACTCATATTAACGTGTGAGTAAAAGAGAAAGCAATACAATTCCACTCAGTTGCAGCAACTGTACGCAGTGTAGAATAAAACGAGAGTGTAGAAGTATTTTAAATATATTTGAGTCCTTTTAAATCTCATTAAATACTTCCAGATACTCAAAATACTCATGAAATACTTTTTAGAACTTTAAATAGATTTCAAATACTCTTTGAGTAGCTAAACTATTTTTCAAATTCTTTTGGTTAGCTTGAGTCCGCTAAAATTATTTTTGATTACTTTAAATTCTCAAGACTGATTGTGAATACTCTGTAAATCGAGTTAAATCCGAAAGTACACGGAAGAAATAAAGTACCCAAAATTAAGTTCATTTCATCGTTCCGTGCCGTTCCGAGTTCCGTGCGGGAAGCCAAATTTGAGTATACTGCCGTGAAACGAATATCAGTCCCATCTTTGCTTGATTTCCTATTCATATGGGACTGATATGCGTTTCACGGCAGTATATGCCATAGTACTCAAATTTGATTTGAATATGCCAAAGTACTCAGATTTGAACTGTAACCAAAGTTTATGGTGGGTATATTTAACCTAATGCAATAAAACTTGTAAACACCCAAAAATGAGCATTTTTCCGCACAGTTTGTTAGCAAATGTTATAAAACATTTAAAATAAAGTGCTTTTCTCGTGATGATAGAATTAAAATATAAATTTTATTGATAATTTTATTGATTTTGTTTATTTTATTATTTCCGCGATTTTTAACAATAATGGCTAGTTCGTTTTTTTGGTATGTAAATCTGATATACGCCAAATAATAAAAGTATGCAAACGTCTTCCATTTTAACTTAAAAATGAGTTGTCAATGAAGTACTTACTCATTGAGTTAACTTTACCTAATGTGCAGAATCAAATTTACCCATCTCTCCAGTTCAAAACAGTACTCAATTTTAAGTTTAAAAATACTCAATTTTAGGTTCTTTGTATCTTCCGTGTATTTTCAATATGACACACTCAGTAGAATCATAGACTAACTCTAAGACCAGTAGGTCCCATACAAAAACGATTTTTTTCTTGGCTCAGTCAGTACTAGAACATCGTCCCAAGCTCGGTCCCAAGCTCAATAATGCACCCCTTATAATGAACTCACATGAACACACTCTCAAATACTCTGTCAAAATAACACAGCAAATCAAAACAAAGGCGCAAATATGTATAACAAGGTGCTGGCTTCAAGGTGTAATTCGGACCAAGGGGTTCTACAACAGTGAACCAATTTCAAATCGCTAGTTACATATTGATTGTTGGTAGAATGCTCTGTGGATCCTTCGGATTTTGTCTAAATATCCATTTTGTGGCAAATACTGTTTTTACCCATTAATGGGTGAATCGAGTTTACCAATTAGACTGCTCTGAGAAAAATTCTATCGTTATACCGACAATAATATCATGGTCAAGATGACTATTGCATATAATGGTTAAAATAACCATGGAAATGGAAAAATTCACCACGTTCATGGCATTCTTGACTATGTTCATGGTAACGAGGACTATTTCGACATTATGGTAAATGTGGAATCAACTATTTTTCATGGTAGTTTTAACCATGATAATAGTCGGTTCAAACTCACTATACTGCAATAGTCATACTTACCCCCAATTATGGTAAAATTGACAACTAAATTTCTTTCTGTGTGGGAGAGGCACTTCTACACAGAAGAAATTCTTGTAGTAAAAACTTAACATTTTACGCCTATCTTTAAAACTACCATGAAATTTAAGTCAAATTTACTATGTTTATGGTAAAACCTTCATCGTTTGTGGTATATTTGACAGACCTCATAATGATATCAATTGTACCATGGTTGATCGAAGGCATGGTAAAATCAAACGCATTTATCCTTGGTGCAGTTGAAAACCGGAATATAGCAGTCGCGCCAATCGATTTTACTCCAGTTCCATAAGTCCAAACAATGGCGCATCTAGTGCGCTGTATAGATGCGCCATACAGCGCAGTAGATGCGCCATTGTTTGGACTTATGGAACTGGAGTAAAATCGATTGGCGCGACTGCTATATTCCGGTTTTCAACTGCACCCGGTATATAGTCAGGTGAAAATTGCTGGTGTTTGCATTCAATTTAACCCTCGAAATGGTATTTTCTACTGCAGTTTTTCTTTGCGTGTAGCAAAAATATGTTTTATTTTCACCCATTAATGGGGTTTTCAACAGGACCGTGCACATGAATCCCCGTAATTTTAGTGTTTCATTGATGATCAGTTGTCTTGTTTCGTGCCGCTGGGAAGAAACATATATAAAGTCAATCCAAACTGACGTTTTGTCAAAGTATTATTTTAGTGCTGTTGTTTTTCTCACCAGTCGCTTTTTGATGAGTTTGCCTGGAAATGTCACAGCGATGTCACGCAACACGATAAAAGCTCACATGCAACCACCATGCAGCTCATCAATCCACCGTAAGGTGGATCACGGTGAGCTGTTGAGTTGTGAAGTGGAGCAAAAGGAAGAAGGCAAATGTGTATTTTGACAGTTCTAATAAGACCAAAAACAAGTTGATGGAGAAAAAAGTGATGTGCTTGAAACAGTGCGCTCTTGCAGTTGTTAGTAATTTTTATTTATTATATTACGTTACGTTTTTATTTATTATATTACTCAAAATGGTTGATGTTAGCAATTTTTGTAGGAAATCTAAGAGCAAGTTAAGAGAGACGGAGAGTGTACGCGGCCAGATAGATTTTCTTCGACGAATGTACCATTGGGTGGTGGTTAGCAAAATACCGGTTAAGTGGAGTGAAGTGAATTATGTTGCTCTCAGTAAAAATTATGTTTTATGCTATGCGTTGTTGTTATCGTTGTTATTCTTGCTGTGATTTAATCACCCGCATAATCACAAACCATTCCGAAACCATTTCCTTTATTGTTGACGACCTTTTCCGTTATTGTTACGACATTTGCCCTTATAGTTGACAACTATAAACTAACAATCTCCTATATAGTTTTAACAATAGGTCAGATGGTAAAAGGCTAAATAACAATATGCTGAATAGGCGGTTAAGTTAGGTTACCATAACAAAATGGCAATTTTCACGAACAAAATGTTTGCTGTACTCTATACCATAAAGTTGGTTTATAATCCAGACCGAGTGCAAACAATGAAAAACCTTTCAATGACAATATGGCAAACGTTAACAATATGTGTTAATGTAGAGGTTATATGGTGAAAATTAGATAAAACTTTTAGGAAACAATAACATAAAATGTGATAATATATCTTACATTCGAAATATCGTTTCGACTATACAGCAAATTGTTTTTCGTTATGCGGGCATTATCTTAAAACTTTCAAGGTTAGTTGTTTTTATTGATTCATTATTCAATCGGTTGTGAGAATCATAACTATCATATTTTACAGGTGCATATCAGTGTTTATACGCCCGCATAATCACAAACCATTCCGAAACCATTTCCTTTATTGTTGACGACCTTTTCCGTTATTGTTACGACATTTGCCCTTATAGTTGACAACTATAAACTAACAATCTCCTATATAGTTTTAACAATAGGTCAGATGGTAAAAGGCTAAATAACAATATGCTGAATAGGCGGTTAAGTTAGGTTACCATAACAAAATGGCAATTTTCACGAACAAAATGTTTGCTGTACTCTATACCATAAAGTTGGTTTATAATCCAGACCGAGTGCAAACAATGAAAAACCTTTCAATGACAATATGGCAAACGTTAACAATATGTGTTAATGTAGAGGTTATATGGTGAAAATTAGATAAAACTTTTAGGAAACAATAACATAAAATGTGATAATATATCTTACATTCGAAATATCGTTTCGACTATACAGCAAATTGTTTTTCGTTATGCGGG
>JASCZW010009206.1:0-44267 GCA_034211315.2 Aedes japonicus
AGAATCAGCACAGGCCAAGGTGGTAAGGTAAGTATTGTTCCTGAAATCGGCTTACCGGGAAAGGAATTTTCGGAAAAAGTTATAGGTACAACCGTTAAACATTACTTAAACCTCATTGTGTCTATGACAGCAATTTATTCCTAACAATTCACCTTTGCCTTTTCATCACATTTCACGTTCCCTTAATATCACTTTCTACGCTACACAGTGGAATCCTCGAGCGGAATTCAGTCACGCCACATGCCGTCACCGCGGAACAGCGCCGCAACTCCAGCTCCTTCAATTTGGGACAGTTGGTCGTCAGAATCACCAGATGGGTATCGTTCAAGGTGCTGCAGTCTCTGAGGGCGACTTTCCTCAGATGCGGTGCGTCCTGAAGCCATCCCTGTATGCCATGCTTAATTACCACTCTACGCAAACGAATGCTTTCTAATCCAACCATGCTGCGCAGAAATCCGGACGGATGACAGGAAGGCTGTAAATGTGTATTATTTTTTCATTATTATGCAAATTCACCATTATCAAGATCACTAACCGGTCTCTCGAACGTCTCCGAGTAGCCAATGTCAAAGCATCGTATTGAACCGACCAGCATCGGAAGAATTCGGAACATTTCCTCCGGGTTCTCCAGATCCTCCAGTGACAGCCTCTCTAGATTGGGGGCGATATCGGCTATGAACTCCAGCACGTTAATAGGAAACGGCTGCCGCATATTTGAACCGTGTGCAACGTCTGGATCTGAGAGGGCCAACGGGGTGAATCCCGGAAATAGGCTGTGCCTTGAAGGGATAGTTTCTGTTTTTTTAATTATTATTTAGAGACAACAAATATTCGAGAGAAAGAACATCAGACTCACTTGCAGGTGCTTGAGATTGGTAACTTCCTTCAGGGCATCTCCGTCCATGTAGTCTAAGCTAAGCTCAAGAACTTGGAGCAAGCTGCAGTTGGTGCAGATGGTCGAGAAGATCGGTGTTCTGATCATGAATTTCGGATGGAGAATCAACTGGCGAAGCGAGCAGGAGTGAGAAAGACTTTTGAAGAAGTTGATACATTTCGAGATCACATACTGATCATGTACTTCCATCCGGTCCACTATGAGGGCTGCAAGCTTGGGGAAATCAATTTCACAGAAAGCGACGAAAAAGTTGTTCGTCGGTGTTAGGATGCTGATCTTCACCATTTGGTATCTATAGCCATTCAATAAGGTTGCAATGATAGGGTCGTCACATGTAAGCTGAATTTGAGTTAGGTTGGGAAATTTTTGCCTAAAGCTCCCGGGTGAGAGCGGAAATTTAATCGGGCTAGTCAAACACAAACTCTTGAGGCGTTGAAGTTCAATTGGCATCTCCATCGATAAGGCATTCATCCACGCTGAATTACCACGCTGAATTACGAAATTTCCTGCTGTTTCCAGAAAACTCAATTCCGATAAACAAGCTTGATGCGAGTCCTGTAACTTTGATCCTAGCAAATATAACCGCTCTAAACTAGGAACGCTGACCAGCAACATTCTCAGTTGCTCCGCTTCTATTTTTTCCATGCCAAACAGCACTAAACTTTCGAGCGCATCATTCGCACCGATGTTTTCCGAGAGCAGGTCCATCATGTCGACAATTTGGTTGTTGAAATTTATCACCACATGCCGGTAGTTTCTAACGCTGCTTGCCAACGTGATCAGCATCGATTTGAGAATCGCCTTCGTTATGCTTAAGCTGAGCCAAATTCGCTTCATAAACCGTCCGCTGAAGGCGATGGCATTCCACTGTCGGCATACTTGGGATGCTGCGACGCGACTTTTGAAATCTAGCCAGTCGAATATCTGCAGCTGAATCTGAAGGGAGAAGGAATTTTGGGTGTAGAAAATTGACCCTCGTCACAATTTGAACCTTACCTCATTCGGTAGGTCCAGGATCCCAGGATTGGAATCTTCAACATCGCGAATAACCATCTTTTCGAAGTTGGAAAATTCATTCCAACTTGCTGCCAATGGTGCAGCTTATTACGCTGCAGAGAAAAAAGTCTGAACAATCTTTGTGTCTCTCCATACGCTGGCAGGATTAGGTAAATAGAGGCTATGACAATATAACAGCACAAAACAAGATGTTTTGTATACTATAACAGCTGATGACGCGAGAGAGTGAGAGAATGGAAATGATGCACATGCGCGTGGAAGTACTTCGAACACTCAGAATAATAATATAGCTTTCAACTTCTATTGTCAGATGGGTTCTGATATTTACAATCATTATCTTTACTACACTATCGTGATTTTCGATCAACTAATTTCGGGCATTTTACCTTAACATTGGGAATGGGGAATGGCAGTTGAAAATACAACTTAATGCTGCATTTCCGGGTTGCTGCTGAACTGACTGACAGCATTCAACGCGCAGCAGATATCCGGACCCGTTGCTTGTGCATAGTACAGTAGACATCCGACCACTTCTTTGCAAGGCACATCTGCATTCTGTGGTGACATCGATTTATTCAACTGCTTGCTGGCTTCAAAAGGTGTAGCAACAGGATGGCAGCTCTTTAATGGTAGCTTTGTGGATCGAGAGGTCACTCACCTCGATCGCTGCTGATCCTAAAGGGTCACCCACAATAGATACGTTTGCGTTCCGTTGACGTAAATTTGACAGAAAACCTATTGGAAAACTGTCAAATTCACGCAAACGCATCCGCAACGCATCAATCCGGCCATAAGTCCCAGGCAATATTGCGCAAGGCCAAGATCCTTCGTCTGGAACCGAAGGGACAGGAACTTCTTCAACCGTTTCTGCAGCATCGAGTTGTTTGTGAAGATCAAAAAGTCATCGACATAGATTGTAACGAACAACATTCGGCCTCCATCGATTGTGTATAGACTGTTTCAGAAATTATAAGCATACTTTCAAAATATTAAGTTTGTTGTTTTTTTTACATTTCAGTTATTTTATTTGCTAAATTATATCAGCACAACCTTTTAACTCTCCTTCAATCAAAATCTTTAATTATAACCGAGACATCTAACTTTTCCTCTGACCCATAAGCTTCTGCACAGTTGCACTTTCCGCAATTTTCACCACTTTTTCCAATCCTTTCCAATGTCCGCAGCTTTATCGATTAGCTGTCAAACGACCTAAGCCAAACATCGAATCGCTTGCTCCCTAACAGAAACCGAGCTGAGCCGAGACGGCCATGAGTACTCGTAAAATGCTGGATATTTTTTGGCATAGGAAGTATCAGCACAGACAAACAGACACCACATGGTACAAATTGCAAAAATACATGGTACAAATAACTATGCGACACCTATCGGACATATAACGCAATATGTCCGCTTCCAGCAATACTAGCAACCACGCAATTCAAAAAAAAATATTAAATTTTTACGGCACTTTTGGTGGTTGGTTTTGGAAGCTGCAGCTCCAATGATATAGACTAGACCGTATAATTCCTCGGACGAACAGTTTCTCGATTTGGCTTTGAGAGGTTTGAATTTGAAGTTCAACGAGGATACGAAAGCGAAAAGGAAAACAATGGAGAACCAACCCTCCATTGTTTTCTTTTTCATGTGGCTCGCAATTAGTTCCTTCCGAAATTTTCTCATTTGCAGAAATATATGCTGCTATTTCTTTTTTTGAATGCTGTCCCGAATTGATATGCGTATGATTGTGTGCATCGTTTCGACCGCAACGTGTTCTTGATTCCGAGAAAAAAATTCTCTAGACAATGTTCAAAAATTCTCAATGACAATGACAAACGTCACGCATGTTGAATTCATCGAAATCAAACTCATCCGCTAATTTGTCCCAAAGCAGACGTTGCCCATGTATATTTTCTCGAAATCCTTCAATGTAGTTCGGCTTTCGCTGCTTACAAGAGTCTTTTTGATTCGTTTGAAGCCTGGAAATGATACATGTATACTTAATTTGGTTTAATGCTTATTCATTGTTTTGGATTCTGACCAATTGCAGCATGTTAAATACAACCATATATTTTTCAGATATTAAACAAGTTGCAATCAAAAATCAGATCGCAGCAAACCGTGCTTCTAAACTGACGTGTTTTGTTTTTGCTTGTTACATCAGCTCAGTTTTGTTTATTAGTGGTAGTATTGTGACATCCGGACATAAATTATTTAGTTTGAGTGTTTTTCCGCTCTGTCGCGAGTGCATCGATAATTATTTGCAGATTTGAAGTTCGTTATAGAGTCGTCTCATAGCGGGGATTTGATATTGGTAGTATGTAGAGAAAAAAAAAGAATGCATGTAGAAAACGGCCATTTGCTTGTCAGAAGCAGCAAACGAAGACAATGCGCATGCGTGAAAGGCTGCCACATAATTTCAGAAGCGTTCACCACGTAGTTGTGTAGGTTGCATATCTAACGGGCGGTTTGGCAACGTTAATTTTGCAACTAGAAATTAGAAGAAGAATTAGTATCTTCCATTTAATTCCAACTACCTTTGCTTATCTTCGACAGATACGCGTATTTCGTCTACAATGTGCAGACTTCTTCAGTGTCTCGTACTAATAACTTAATTTTGCGCTTATTTTGTCACGAGTGCATGAAGCTAATTACAAATCAACGTCGAGAATTTTCATGTTCACGAATGAACAAGCGAGTGTAATTAAGGGTGGGATGTATGTGACTATAACTATATAACAATATAATATTTTTAAATAATACCAAATACGTGCCTGGTTTGGAAATTTAACATTGCCAAATCTGGAAGTGTGTTGCAGTGCCCTTAGCGACCAAATGATATCGGTAATGTTTATATGCGGGGCTTATTGTCTGTGAAAGTAACCTCGGAATGGGCGTGACTCTCCAGACATTCTGAAATAAGTTTATGGATCAGCAGTAGAGCTATCTCTTTCTAGCTCTCGGATTAAAGCAGCTTCCGATGATCACTTGAGGGATTGTTGTATACGGATTTCTTCCACAATACCATTGCCGGCCAATGACTGATAGATAACACACACACACACACACACACACACACACACACACACACACACACACACACACACACACACACACACACACACACACACACACACACACACACACACACACACACACACACACACACACACACACACACACACACACACACACACACACACACACACACACACACACACACACACACACACACACACACACACACACACACACACACACACACACACACACACACACACACACACACACACACACACACACACACACACACACACACACACACACACACACACACACACACACACACACACACACACACACACACACACACACACACACACACACACACACACACACACACACACACACACACACACACACACACACACACACACACACACACACACACACACACACACACACACACACACACACACACACACACACACACACACACACACACACACACACACACACACACACACACACACACACACACACACACACACACACACACACATACGGCGTTCCAGCATGGGGAGCCGCGCTCAAAACGAAACGCAACCGCAGGAAGTTGAACAGCGTGTTTCGTCTGATGGCAATTAGAGTCGCGAGTGCGTACAGAACCATCTCGTCCGGAGGCAGTTTGCGTTATCGCCGGGATGATTCCAATCTGCGTAATCCTAGCAGAGGATATCCAGAATGCTATCAACGGAGGAGGAACCAGTAATGTGGAGGAAGACGGCGAGGCTAGACTCCACTGGTCAAATGGCAGCAGGAGTGGGACAACGCGGAGAATGGAAGGTGGACCCACCGGCTCATCCCCAATGTGTCGACGTGGGTGAACAGGGAGCATGGAGAGGTGAACTTTTACCTCACACAGTTCCTGTCCGGGCACGGATGTTTTCGCCAATACCTGCACCGGTGTGGTCATGCGTCGTCACCTTTCTGCCCGGCGTGTGCCAACGTAGAGGAGACTCCAGAGCACGTGGTGTTCGACTGTCCGGAGGTTTACGGAATTGCGAAGGGAAATGCCTGCCCCAAGGCCGGATAATATCGCAGAGCAAATGTGCAACGAGGAAGACACGTGGAACGCGGTAAGCAGAGTTGTGACGCAAATACTGTCGGAGCTACAGCGTAAATGGAGGTGGGACCAACAAACAAGCGCCGGTTCTGAGGAGTATCCAGCGCAGTGAGCAGTGTTCGGCTTCGGGTCGTCGTGGCGCCGGTGAACCGGAAGTCTTCTGCCAACCGAAATCGTCGGGCCGACCTCGGCACTCGAACAGCCAGCCTGCTGAAGAAAGAAGAAGAAGAAGAAAGAGCTTCGGGTAGTAGCAGGACACCGCCAGTGTGGACGTCATCTACCACCGGAACTGTCGACCACCTCTACAACCTGAAGACGAAGTCGGCGCAATGCGCGTTAGCGTCCCCTGCGATAACCACCGGTAGTCGGGGCACCATCAGTGCGGAAGTTTCCTTCACCGGAACTGGTGGACCACCACTCGACGCCGGGGAAGCAGGAGGATTCGAGAGATGGATACAACGTAGCGGCGGAACAGTGGATCATCCAGCCAGTCGGCGAACTGGCCTTAGCTAGGGGTCGAAATTTTTAGAAGAAGTGCATGAGCACAGCCCCCCGAAGTAGTCGCAGCATTGTGGTCCCGGGGGATCAAGGCAAGGAGGATAAGGGATCCGGATTTTCCGGGAGGCACATTTTTAGCAGGTCGGGCAGGAGCCCAACCCTGTTCGCCTGAACATTGTGTGGTGTCTCAGGTGTCTGTCACACAGATTTTTGATGGCCTTTCAACCCTTGTAAAAAAAAAAAAAAAAAAAACACACACACACACACACACACACACACACACACACACACACACACACACACACACACACACACACACACACACACACACACACACACACACACACACACACACACACACACATTAAACAAGTTGCAATCAAATCGATTGAAAAATTAGACCACGTGATTAGATATGGTAACAAATGGCTTAGGGAAGGTCCACGAATTATGTCACACAAAAGAGTACGGACTTTTAAAAATGTTCATTTTGATTGTAACGGTTTTCAAAACCTGCCTTCCCTCATCTCATATGCATTCACTCATACCTGTTTCGGATTGAAGCACTCGTTGAAGCCCAATCGTTTGAGCTTTTAATCGGCTTCACGAAGGAACTCCCAATGAGGTGAATTTTTTTTATTGTTCCTCTCAATGGCTGGTAGGTAATAAGATTTATTTTGAATTAACTAGCGAGAATAACTTGCATTTTCTAGTGTTATACCTTCGATGAACTTGCCGCACCCCTGGAATTGAATAAGTCGAACAGTTTATCGTGGAAATCTGCAAAAGCAGCTGTTCCTAAGGCGGCTCTGGGAAGATCTCCTGATTGTACGTAATATTTGATACCATTCGCCACAGAACTTCTCAACGTTCTCGCTGCTTGAGCAACATTCATGCTGGTGAACGGAACAAGGTTTACTATTTTGTCTGTGAGTTTTGGAACCAATCACGGTGTTGCTTGGTAATCCAAGCAGCGGTGTTCCTTGGTAAAGCTCGGTTATGTGGATAAATGAGGCAACATATTTTTGGTATTTTTGAGTAAGGAGTGTATCGAAAATAAGCTATCCACAAACTTTCTTTCAAATTATGTTGAAAACCGTTATTTTATTCATACAAAAAATTGATCCTTTATTGTACGAGGTTAAACTTGAACATAATGAAGACCGGATGAAATTTAAGTTATTCCTTCACGAATTTTCGAATTTTGGATCGAATGCTCTTCATCAAGTTCCGGACAAGTGTTGCATCGCATTTTTTGGACGCTTGAGCCCAAATTATTTTGAACTCCTGCATGTTCCCAGCTGCCTTACCAGTCTTCTTGAAGACCCTCTTCACGATTGCCCAGTAACGTTCGATGGGTCGAAGCTGAGGGCAATTTGGTGGATTGATATTTTTCTCAACGAAATCTATACCCTTTTCCGCAAGCCAATTGAGAGTGGTTTTGGCATAGTGAGCCGACGCTAAATCCGGCCAAAACAGTGGAGGTGTACTATGCTTCTTATATAAAGGCAACAATCTCTTCTGGAGACACTCACATCGGTAGATTTCCGCATTTATAGTTCCGGTAGTGTAAAAAATGGTTGACTTCAAACCACAGGAACATATTGCTTGCCATACCAGTACCTTTCGACCGAATTTCTCCACTTGCATCGACCTGTCCGCATCGCTCACATCCTCCCCAACGATGGCAGTAATGTATTGTGGACCTGGAAGGGTTTTTGAGTCCTCCTTTACATAGGTCTCATCGTCCATTAAAACGCATGCACCCGGACGCTGCAAAAGACGCGCATACAATTTCCGGGCCCTTGTTGCTGCTCGCTTCTTCTGTTCTACACTTTGTTTCGAGATTTTCTGCTTCTTGTAGGTCTTCAGGTGGTTTCGCCTCTTGATACGCTGGATCATTCCGACACTCGTTCCTGCTTTTTTGGCCAAATCACGTATTGATTTGTTCTTCATGATTAGAGATACCACTTTCTGCTCCAGTTTCGGGTTGGAAGAACCGGGTTTTCTGCCTCTTCCTGGTAGCTCATCTAAAGAATAGTGTTCCCCAAACTTATTAATGATGGTTTCAACACTCGCATGATGAATTCCAAACCGCTTCGCCAATTTCCGCATAGTAATACCCTTCTCACTTAGCCATGTGTCCAGAACCTTAATTTTCATTTCCTTTTCAATGCGCGACATTTTGAAAACGCAGAATTTGAACCGCACAAACATGTGAACAAAAGAAAGCTGACAGTCAAACGCAAGCATGCAGTGTTCAGAGCATAAAAAAACATCATAAATACATGCGTACAACGCAAATGTATGTGGATAGCTTATATTCGATACACTCCTTAAGTGTGGAGTATGGAACATCACAACAAGTTATCCACCGTCAATATCCATAACAGGGTTGACGACTGTCGCTCTTGCTTCCCGCACCACTTTAAAATTTGTGCTTCCTTGGTCAAGGATAAGATCAGTTGGTTGAAGTCCTCGAAGCCGAAGGGATCGTACCGTTTTCTCTATGAAGGTGAGCTGTACAGAGCTGCCGAGAGTATGATGTCCAAGTAAGTAATCAACTGGCTATAAATGATAAGTTTTAAGATTGCATCATTATGGATGACTTAACAATTTTACTGTTACCTGTTTGAATCTCCGAGGTTTGATATTTTCCACATTGTCTGTGACTGCAGTTGGTCCTTCAGACCCTAAAGCATACATTCCACTGACCATCACTGTTACTGCCGCGGTTGCAAGCACTAAGGGATTATTTTGTTTCGATCTTTCGTTTGCTGCCATCATCCGGAAATCAAAAAAAAAAAAAAATCTGATTTTAGCATTATATACGAGTTCTGACTTGAGAGCCATTCCATTTTACTTGGCAGTACAATAACCAGTCAAGGGGATTTCCTCCTCCTTGCCTACCCTGCATGGGGTAGTATGGTAAAAGGTTATGTGCCTGATCGGATACTACTATTGCTCTCAGCTCGTTTTCAAACTTGTATCTTTCAATTTCAAAGCCAGCCGTTGCCCTATATGGAACTATCAATACACTTTCTCTTCATGTCTATTCGTATTACAGTCCACTCCTAACGCCTCGCATGGAGGCAACTATTTTATCGTTATACCGACAATTAAATAATGGTTACAATAACCATGAAAATGGTCGAATTCACCACTTCATGGTATTCTTGACTATGGTCATGGTAGCAAGGACTATTCTGACATTATGGGAAATGTTGGATCAACTATTTTTAATGGTCGTTTTGACCTCGATCATAGTCGGTTCAACAGCACTATACTGCAATAGTCATCTCAACCCCCAATAACGCTAAAATTGACAATCAAATTTGTCTCTGTGTAGTTTCTTGTCTTGGGTTTTTGCTCGCGGAGATGATTCAGTCAGTTTTTAGACGCCTGTTCAAAATTGTTTCGTCTGCAGCATTGGTTACAACCGCCGCTTATTTTTCCGAGTTACAGAATGCAAAGATTTTTTCAAATATGTCACTGCGCTTTCTTGCTGTGTATGTTTTAGGATCGTGGAAATACAAATTCTTGTGTTTCTGCTATTAGTCATCATTTGACCCGAATCGTAGCGAGACAGGTACCGTACGGCGTGAGGTCTTACTGTCTTAGTGTCGTAATTTGCTGTCGTCAAAATCAAGTTGCATATATAGACGCCATTTTTTTCTGTTTTTGGTCATCATATGACGGAATATCAATTCCTGGCTCCAGCACAGGCTGTGCATCCAGTTGGTTTGTAACAATTCCTGCTCTTTTCAATGGTTCAATTTACAGCTCGACAGTCTTCCACAATGAACAATCTTCATAAACAATTGGAACAGAGCATGGTATTTCATTGTCACGTAATCTACAAGTAATTGAAAAATAATATTTATGCAGTTAATCACAATGTGTGCTCTTTGTATTTGTATTTGTATTTGTATGTGTATGGTCGGATCATATCCGGAGCTGTTGAATTCCTCCAGCACCCACAAGCATAAACTTCTCCCACAACTGAGGACTGAGGAGACTGGCAGGCATTGATCCAATCTGCGCATCTTTTGTTCAATTGAACTTATAAATAATTTGATTTGTATTTCAACATCTTTGGCTTACCTTTTCTCTTCCAAAGGAAAACTATGGAAGGATTTGGTAATATGCACGTCGACAGCGTTACAACACCACGAAATCACCCATTTATGAGCCATGCCGAAATATCAACAACAACAAAAGCGCATAAACACACAACGAACCAAATGTCAATTCTAAGCACACCAGCACTAACATCACTGCTTGTGGCGATATTCCGCGTAACCTAAACTCTTTTGAATGAGCAGTTAAATTAGTCCGTTTATAGAAAACTTGTGGTACGTCTGTTTGTCTGTGTTACTAGCACACCGGTCACAAGCTTAATGATCCGTCCCTAATAACGTAACTCACACCAACACACTAGATACTAGTACCGAAAAGTACTGAAAAGCGCAAGAGTGTATTGCGAGATGCAGGCCGGAAGGTGTACTTTGGACCTAGAGGTTCTACAACAGTGAACCAATGTTGCAAATGAAGCTAAATCAGGCCAAAATATGACTGGACCATCGTGCTGCTTGATCATCGGCAATGAACATTTCTGGAGACATTCCTTGATGTAATTCTGGGCATTCAGTGTCTCCGATGTTTAGTACACGCTAGATATTTTGCCACATTCGCATATTGCCTGTCACATTATCACCTTCTCCGTTTCGGGAATAACGTTTGCATTTAAAAAATGGACTTTTTTTTTTCGGATGGCGATAAAAAAAGCTAAGACAGAGCGACCTTCCGGCAGTTAAATGGAACATTCGTCATGGCGGACGAAAACATGCGTGAAGCAATGATTTTGAGTTCTTTTTTCGTTTTATTTATCAGTTCCTCCTCAGTTTTCGCGACAAAATTGTTGGAGTAGATCTTACGATTCAGGTTGGCTAGAAATTTTCGATGGGACGTAGCTGAGGGACGTTGGGCGGGTTCACCGACTTGGGTACCACATCAATATTCAGCCTCTCCATCTCCTCCATGATCGCTTCGTGTAGTGGGCCGACGCCAGATCTGGCGAGAACACCGCTTCTTCGCCCTTATGATATTTCTTGATGAACGACGCAACTTCCGACAGGCATTTCGTACTATACATTTAGGCGAAAGAAAAGCGGCTTTAGCATCCCCTTCTCACTGATTGTCAGTCACAGCAGCACCTTCTTGAGGAACTTGGTGTGTAAAATGAACTTCTCCTCGGAGCACACTTTCTTCGTGGGGGAAGTAGAATACGAAGTGCCCTGCCAGTCGTTGCCATCCAGGGTGAGATAGGTCTCGACTTCCATCACCACCACAACGTCGCGATTTGCCGGGAAAATTGAGTTCACCATATTATTCAGCCGCTGCCGCCCCAAAACCAGTCGCGTCGACTTCCGCTTCCTGACATGTATGTTCATGTTCGCCAGATACTTTTTCACTGTTTGGCCGGTTGAACCGACGTCCCGGCCAAGCGCACGCAGCGATGTAGACACTTTTCCCTCGGTCTTCCTCTTCAGCATCCATTGGAGCTTCTTGTCGCTCAGGTTCGTCGGCCGTCCGGACCCGGGCTTTCTTTCGATGCTCTGATTGTTGTCTAATAGTGCCAAGATGTTGTAGATGCAGGAACGGGCGTATCCGGCGTCCACGAATGGCCGCGCGATGTCTGTTTTTGAACGCGCACACTTCTGAACGGAGTTGCGTTACTGTTTTTGCCATCACGGTTAGAGTGCGACTGATAGAGCTGTCAAATTTTGTCTACTGACTCATGGGTTACTATGATTGATGCTGCATGGGTAGTTTCGTCAGTGCGGGTGAAGGTAAACCCATGAAAAATCGGCAAATTTTGTCCACTTTTTTTTAATGCAAACGTTAGTGGGCGGAATGTTATAATTTGAGATAATTCAATACAGCCGTCTTTCAAACTTGGAAGATGAACAGGTAATCGGTGTGTGTAGCTGAACACTGGATGTTTCGGATCGATTCAACCGACTGCCACCGTATTTTTTTTTGTTATAAACTAACTATGTTTTCTATCATTTATTGCTCGAAAATAAACTTAAAAATAGTCTACTGCACTCGACTTTTCCCGTCGAGCTGATGGTTGCTACATGATCTTTTCACTATAAATATGTGTTGTTAGAAGTTTGCTTCTTTTTGCACCACATTCGCGCTTGCTTCCATTTAACTTATCAAAAAAGATACACACTCTCAAATTCGTTATGTCAACCAAAAAATTGAAATAAAATATTTTCTTCCTCCCTACATCTTACCGGGGACCTTCTATGTACACCGGCGAAAAACTGAGCCTTCCGCCTACCACTAACAGTGCGTTAATCTACGTATGAAATCAATGCAATTCACTTCTCTCTATTGTTGACTAAATGGCACTTAATTTGGATGTTTAGTATTTTTTTTTTCATCTTAAAACAGAACCGAAAAATGCTCGATCGTCGATTAAAGCAGCGCATTCGCCTTCCGCCACGCTTCGGAGTGTAAATAGTTTTATCTTTGTCTATCCGTAGAAGGCTTGTAGATTAGTTTTGTGTGTATTTCCTCATCGATTATTTATCATTATTATCGTATTACATTCAGTTAATAATACTGAACACTGTCTGATCTTTGCTTTCTCTGGTTTGTGTTTCAATTGAAACCCGATCGAAAACAGACCTTATTTTAAAATCGAAACGAATTTGATCAGCAACTATCCTGCAACTGAAAGAGGTCGTTCCAGTCCAGTTCACACAACGTAAAAACATAAATTAACTAATTTAAGATCGGAAGAAAGACAGGGGATATTCAATAAATGGTTCTCGTACGTTTAACAGTTCTAATCTTATCATTAGAATACACAAAAATATGTACAGATTTCAAAACCCACTCACTCACCCATTCGCAACCATACCGCATTCAAACGCACGCACGCCAACTTATATAGGTAGAAGGACGATGAGCCAAGCTTGATATTGTTGTCTGATTTGATACCTTTCCCTCGTCCAAACGGCCATCACCGTCAGCAGCCATCAAACGCAAATTTCCCCATCGTAGTTGAGCTTGACCGTTTCGTCCGAGATGGCTAGCTTCAGCAGGGTCTTCTTTATCCGCAGGGCCGGCAAGCGCACGTTCGAGTTGGCGTGCCAACATTCGCGCATCAGTTTAGCCATGCCGGACAGCAGCTAGGGGAGGATAGGAGAAGGATAGTTTAAAATGAAAAGTCTAGGAAAATTGAGAATCAAAATGGAGCTTACCGGATCGGAAACCCATCGGTTCGGTATCGACGGTCGGTAGTTGTCTCCGCAGACGACCTTGCGCATCTCCTCGAAGCTCGGGTCGGACGTGACGCAGTCATAGTACGGGACCTTGTAGTCCTCGGCAATACCGTTCGACAGCGTACGGCGGCAGATTTCCCAAAACATCAGCCCGATGGCGTAGATGTCCGCTTTCCGAAGCGACTCGAAACATTCCATGTTTATGCTGAAGGTTCAAGATGATTATTCGATAAACGGCACTAGTGAGGAGTTTTTTTTTCAAAGTTATTTTACCTTTCGTCCAGCACCTCCGGAGCCATGTATCGCTTTGTTCCGACCCGTGCCGTGTTGCCCATGTCGATTTTGTTCGTCGTCTGGCTGTGCGTCACGGCCAGTCCGAAATCGGCTATCACGCATGTCCCATTGATACGCACCAGGATATTCTTCGTTTTCAGGTCACGATGAGCGATCGCCGGTTTGCCCTGTGGTAAAAGAATAAACATAAAGGTATCAGCAATGTCGCTTGGAATCCGTAACCCGGTAAGCGTTTACTTCCGTTCCGAAGATCTCGGTATGCAGGTGCACCAAACCATTGGCAATCGAAAGGCAAATCGTCGCCATCTGGTGATGGCTAAGGGCAGTCCGATTTAGGTGGTCGAACAGTGACCCCAGCGGGTAGTAGTGTGTGATGAGCCACAGCTGGGTGCACGAGTTGCGCGAGGTCATATCCGAACCGATGTAGCCGAGAATGTTCTCGTGCCGCAGTAGGACCGTACTGAAATCGAAGCTCAACTTGTGAAAGCCAAACGAAAGTGACAAAATTGAAGCGTGTGTAACATACCTGTAGATCTCCGTTTCTCGCTTCCAAGAGTCCTCGTCACGTGAGAAGAAGATTTTGACGGCAACGCTTTCTCCATGCCAGATGCCTTGCCAAACCTCTCCGTATCGACCCCGACCGATACACTCGCACAGTGAAACCTGCCGAGCAAGAGTCCGCTGGATCAACAGCGGCAGACCACTGCCCGATCCAGACGTGACCGAGTGTTGGAGGTATTCCTGAAATCATAGACATTGAGTTTAATCAAGCTAGAACAAATCCATTCGACTGTGCAGCATTACCCGCAGAGTACTGTCTCCGGCACTGGTAGCCCTCAGAATCTCATCGCTGGCGTAGTAGGTTTCCGGATCGTGCTTACTCCTGGTGGCCATCAGTCGTTTGCGCTGTGATCTGCGCAAAATGTAGTACCGTGCGATTGCTCCGACAATGATCAACAGTATCAGCGGCACCGTGATAGCCAGCGTCAGCTTCAGGGTGTAGGCTGAATTTTCCAGCTTCGTCACTTCATCTAGAATGGAATTTAGCGTAAGTGTATTTCTTGAGCAAACGCCAGAAGGCAAATCAACTCACGTCCCAACTCAACCGGTGGCAGTGCCGGAAAGCTCCCATTGTTGCAGTAATCCCCGGTGCAGCACTCGATGTTGTACGTCCCGGTAGCGTGCCGTTTCTTCGGTCCGCTGCTGTTCATCAAATTCGGATTGCAGTAGAGGGGAAGCTGCTCGTGCGTGGTGGTGCACCCGCGGGAAACGCTTTCGTGGCCGTATTGGTCGCGGATTCGCGATTTCCAGCACTGGATCGCATTCTGGCAGAGATGGGCGTGGACTGATGTGACCGCACAATCGGGCGGCTCGCAGCTGTAGCATTTGTATCTGAGGCCATGGGAGGGGATAAAGCATTAGTGAAGACGTAGGACCACAGAAAGTGCAATTTAACGGAAGGAAACAATGCAAATTATAGATTTTAAATTAAGGAATCAAAAGTTGGGAAATCAAATGAGAATTGTCCCTATGCTTAAGGCTCCGATCTGGTTCCTCTTACTTTTTGAGATTTGCTGTTGACTGGTAGAACAAATGTTCTGAGCAAGCCATTTTGGTCGGTTAGTTCGAATTAACCAGCCCCTTGTTCAAGGTTTTTTATCACCGATGGCAACTCCGTGGTGATGTCAAAGAACGTATTATACACGCAGATTTACAAATTTATTTGTTAAATTTTGCTGATTTTTTTCTTAGTATTTAATTTGTATATTGAAAACCTGTGAACATCTTCACTTCACTTTTTTAAAACACTTTTACGGCAATTCTCTGAGGTATCAAACTTTTTTCAGTTTGGTTCACCACCACACATGGACACTGGCTATGTATTGAAAATCCTCGCTTCATCGTTGCATTTTCGTGCGACAGGATGAGCACCTTTTCAGGAAATGTTGTCATATTTGGCAGCTCCTTCTTCGAATAACCAATCAGTTCTTTCAATTTGCGAGCAACTGCAGCGCTGAGATAGTCTTTATCTACACAGCTCCAGACGCTTTCTAGCTATGTCATGTCCTCAATGCGAGTTACAAAATCAGGGTTAATGTAGATGACGTAACGCGTTAAGTACCTTTTCTTAGCACAAACCTCAAATACCAAAAATATGAAGTGATAGTTAACCTAACCTATAATTCAAATGGAGAAAGGACTGCCTCCCGTTTCACTTTAAAGGGTATGTTAATGGAGATTTGCTGAGTAGCTACTTCAGAAAACCACAGAAAGTATATCGACAGTATTTGAAGGATATTTTTGCAAATTCTCTCGCTTCCTTGATTGCCGATTTAGAGGCAAACCCGATTTTGATATTAAGGGCTGGCAGAAGATTACTCTCCGTCAATTCGTAGATGACAAAAACGCTGCTCGAATCGTTTGAAAAAGGTGTGAGCAGTGATGGAAAAAATCGCATCGAAGAACGTTCAATTTTAAATCATTTGCGAACACGCTCTCGGAAGCATTTCAATCTGAACGATATTTTGCCTACATCATAACTCACCGGAGTGAATGAACAAGAAAGAGAAAAAAGAAGACGTGTTTTACATCGGTCACGTATGTTTTTGTTCATACTTTGAATCATTCCTACAATGCATTCATTGTACTATGAATGAGAAAATGAAAGAATCGTCTATGAATGCATTCATTGATTCACGAAGATTGAATCGCCTCGATCGCCTCGAGAGTGCAAAAGTTGGCTATGATTATTACGGTGTTGTGTTTTGCTGTTGCTGTTTGCTGTTGCTAGCTGCTCCTCGAAAAAGCTTATTCACGTTTTGCTTCACGGTTATCTTCGAATCACAGTGTTAAATCAAGTAAGTACTATTGAAATTAAAATTATGAACACAAAACAATTTCGTTGTTTTAATTTTTAGAATGATACGACGGTGCACTCAAAAAACCACCCTGCTGCAGGTTGATGGAAAGTTTTGCTGCAAGGCTGTAGAAGAATGTGGATACAAGCAGGACAAGCTGATGGCCGGAAATTTCAAGCGGCATGTTCTGAAGCAACATCCGACCGTCTATGCTGCATTGGATTTACCGATGCCGACATCGGCCGAATCTGGATCTGAGCTAGCAAGGAAGAAGTCCAAAAAACTTCAAGTGAGCTCGTCTAAGGACACGATTCTTCTCGGCACGTTACAACTTGCCACGGAAAATCATCTTCCGTATTCGTTCCCGGAAATGAGTGGATTTAAAACGCTTCTAGGACCATTGTATAAAGCAGCAGGTTTAAGGTGAAACTGGAGTGAGTCCTTTTTCCATATGATTTATAGCAACTAGAAATTAGAAGAAAAATTAGAATTAGAAAATTAGACACTGTAGAAGTTTGCACATTGTACACGAAATACGCGTATCTGTCGAAGATAAGCAAAGGTAGTTGGAATTAAATGGAGAATACTAATTTTTCTTCTAATTTCTAGTTACAGGCATTCCACTAAACAGCTCAAACCCTCTAGGATTCATGATTTATAGGTTAGGTTAATTATCACTTCACGTTTTTTTAGGCTAAAAATTACAAACAAAACTAAACAAACAACGCTGAAATTGCTTACCAATGGATGCTCCAAGGAAGCAAACGATTCTTGAAAATTTCACGCCTGAAGTCCTAATAGTATTTCAGGTTTGTGCTCAGAAAACTTCGAAGTGATAGGGACTTCATCCCGTATGTTCTTAACTGTAAACCGTAAGGTTGTGGCAGGAATGGTGTACGATTCGGCTGTTTTGGCTCAGCAGCTCATTGCGAATGAATTGAACGAAACAACCACTTATAACGTTAGAAGTGGATGGAGCTTCCAGAGGATGTCATCACTTACTTGGCATTGATGCACGAAAAGCTGTCGTCCGTAATCTGGGTAACGATTTTTATTAGTAACATACTGCCGGTGGACGCATTACTGTTATCGATTTTCTTTCACTGAATTTGACCACTGCTTCTGAAGGCTGCATTTTTGTTCAATAGTCTTGAATTTGTTTTATCATGTTTCTAATATCTTATACTACATGAAATAATAATTTTTTTCCAATCGATTTCAGCGATTAAAGAGACGCAAGAACGGCAAACAAAAGAACATCTCAAGAACATGATTGAGGATGTTCTTAGCGATTTTAACGTGAAACTCAACCAAGTCTACTCCGTCACTCATGATAACGGGGCCAATATGGTTGCCTCAGTCGGTGAAATCAAAAAGATGCTCGAGTCTGCTCATATCCAGACATATGACGCATGTGTAGAAGAAGCTTACCAAAACGACGACGAGGTCCCTTGTGAATTGGAACACCAGTGCTTGGACGAAAACATCGATGATGATTATGTTTCGGACGATGAGAACGATGACTTTGTGAATAGAAAATGCTTTTGATACGGCTATGGCGGATATCCTGGGTAGCGTGCGTTGCGCTGCGCATACTGCTCAACTTGCTGTCTGGGATGTAACAAAGTCGTATAACAAACGCATAGGAAAAATTCAAAAGCTCGTTGTGAAGATGCGGCAATGTGAATACTATAAATTTGCGAAGCTTCACGATGCCCATCTCCCACCTATCAGCAACAAAACCCGATGGAACAGCACATTCGTCATGTTGAAGTCCCTATTATCTCAGAAGTCGTTTTTCAACATGATTAAGAAATCATATCCGGAAATTGGTAAGTAGTTTTTCTACTTGTTTTAAATCAGTAAAAAGATACCGAAACTCGTATTACTTGTATAAAAAAATATTTAGAACTAATTTAAACACACAATTCATGCTTTACTTTATGTTACAGACTTAACCTCGCACTGGAAGTTTAGCGAAAAGTTCTGCGAAGCCTTCGAAGCGCCTTTTGTTTTTACTTTGCAGTTGCAAAGACATCATGTTGCTTTGAGTGAGTTTTATGTATGCTGGTTGATATGCCAGGTTAAACTGACGAGATTACGAAATAACTCCTTGGCCCAAAAACTCACTGAAAGCATGCAGTTTAAAGCATGCATCTTCTTTGATCCCCGGTTCAACTTCCTGACGTCTAAAAGAATTTCTTCGAACGATAAAGAAAAGATTCAAGTAAGTATGACAGAGTTTACAATTAAATTGCTTGAGAATAATGGTGCAGTCAGCATTAGTGTATTTGTTTCTTGGATGTTTGTCTGTGCACAAATGTTTATGGACCAAACAGTGATGGTCGGTTATCCGTTTTATATGTATACTAATAATTAAGCACATCATATTAGCATAGTATCATCATTTAGTTCACTGAAGCTTATGTTGTCCGACCGTAGAATGAACCTTAATGCAAGATCAGTTAAGAATTCTCTCCTACTTAAGCTCAACTCAGACCTTCTTCCTAAAATATCTTTGATGATGAGTGAAGAAGATGATTGAATTTGATTGAAACATTACTGTTATGATAATCGCTTTTTTAATGTAAAATAAATGTATCTAACTGGTGAAAACTCGAATTTATTTATTATTTGAAAAAAGGCTTGACTTCCTTTGGCATTTATTATTCATTTCACAAAACAGATAAACGCATACATCTAGTAGTTGTTCAGTATAATATAGGTACTTTTCTCCGTACGCAAGAATTATATAAAAAATATAAAACTATATTCATTAAATGCATGTAATATGAGTGAATACAAAGAAAAACGTCTGTTTGTCTGTGCTGATACTGTTAACTGCGTTTAGAATACTTTTCGGAATATGTCCTGGTACTCAATCAGAAGTAATCTTAGCACAATGACAATAATTACCGGCAGCACCATTATTATCACTTATTAGTGTAAAATAATATGTCGCATGCCCAAGTTTTGTCGGAACAAAAAGTGGTCATTGATACCGAATTTTGGATGATCCAGATACTGGGTATTGTGCTCAGATTACGTTTAAAAAGATACTCTGGTACTCCATCTAATTCGCCTTTGCAAATTAGCGTATGATGATATGTCGCAAGGCTAGTTTTGTCGGAATGAAAAGTGGTCCTTCAAACAGGATTTCAGATTCTCCGGTTACTGACAACTAAGGCTCGATTACGTTTGGGATTCTGCCCCGGTATTTAACCACACTCGTCTTAGAATATCAATGTAAAATGGACCTTATCTGAATCCGTAATAACTATGTGACCAGCCGAACTTTAGCGTCAAAAAGCGACTGAGAAATGAAAAAGCTTTATCAAGCATACCGCGAAGTGGAGAACGCAAAGAGAATTCAGTTGTATTCTATTTCACTCAACAAGCAAATCCATGAATGCAATCTTGCATTCATAATTATTCCAAATTTAGATTCACGGATGATTCTCTAGAAGGCTAATAGATGATTCACATGATTCAAAATGAATGTGGATATTGCGTGGGTCGCTTTGATTGAACCATTCATTCTCCAGGGTGACCACTCAATTTTTATTTTCAAATTCCCGGGTTTTTCCCGGTTTTCTCGGACCAAATGTTAAAAATGTCCCGGGTTAAGGCGCGGATCATGAAGTAATGAACTAGAACAACGAATAGAAAACAATTACTCTAAGCAAACAATTTTGAACGAATTGAGTTCCAAAGCTTAATAAAATGATATTTTCAGTATAAGCGTTGTTTATAATATAAAAATGACTACATTTTAGGACCCAACTATTTACAAACTCTGCTTTCAGTTTTAGGCCCATGAAGCTAAAGAAAATAATTTAGATAATAGTCTGAAAACAGATGACATTCTGAAAGTCAGTTTGTGTGTGTACCGCCAAATGATTTCTTTATAATTTTTTTAAGAAACTTTTCCCAAAGATTCTTTGAAAAGTTCTCAGCCATTGCTTGAGAAATTCCTTGTGGCGTTTCTATAGGTATTCTTCAGGAGTTTGTAGCCATTCCTCCAGCGATTCTTTCAGCAGTTTCTTCTGGCAGTTCATTGGCTGTTCTGTTAAACTTTCTTGTGATAACATTTATGGTGGAATCCCTGAACTTATGAAGTTTTGTGATTGTAAAGGAATCCCTGAAAGACACCTGAAAGAAGTAAAAACTATAAGGTAATTGCTGAAATAATTCTTGAAAAAAACCCTGATTTATTGAAGAAATTTAAGAAATTTGGTTTGCAGGAGTTTCATAATCTTGTGTATTCAATTCTTCACGTTAAATATTCTGCAAGGGGTTTTGTAGAATTATTTATAAGTTTTGTCTAGAATGTTTGCAAGGATTCTTAGATATAAATCTCTAAACATTTCTTCAAGTTTCCGCTGGAGCAGTGTTTTTTTGAAGTTCCTCAATCGATTGCTCCACAAAATTAGACAGAGTTTCCTACAAGGATATCTAAAAAAATATTGTTCTTCTAATTTAGAAATATCTTCATGCATTCATGCCGAAGAGAAGAATGTTCTCGATATTTATTTTTGTTATTCGAAGCATAATATTTTGAAAGTGATTTTTGGTTATCTTTAATAGCATATAGCCGTGCGAAAACCTATATATCGACATGAAATTTTCATAAGGGCCAATGTTGCAAACGTAAACAATGGCTTCTTCCGCAAACCTTTTAAAAATGCAAACTCACTCAAGTAAACTTCAACTTCTATTCTAAAGGGAACTCCGCTTCTGTACAATCATCGTGGTAATTCCCTATGATTAAGTTAGCATTCTCGAGAAATTTGCGGTAGAAGCCATTGTTTATGATTGCGACCCAATGTCCCCTTATGAAAACTCCATTTCAATATATATTGTGCAACTTTTTAACAATACCAGATCGATGGCACGATTACAAAAAAGGCTTGTTGGCTGTAGATCAGATGGAGCATCGGTAATGATGGGTTCTGACCAATCCGTCAAAAAGCTGCTGAAACGTGTCAGTTCTCATTTGATAATTACCAAATGTACTTGCCACTTTTTGGTTCTTTGTGCAAACTATACATGCAAGAAGCTGCCACTGGAACAGTTGATGCAAGATATTTATAGTTACTTATCATGCAGCCTCAAATGATCCAAGGAATTTCAGATGATACAAAATATCTTGGATTTGAAGCATCGTTCTGCATCGATCTGCCATCAAATGGCTATCGTTCTAGTCAGTTGTCAACAAAAACTGCATCGTGTGTTGAACCCAAGAAGCTGTACTTTGAAGGAGTTCAATTTAATTTCTAAACAATATCCGTACTTTTACAAAAAATATGAGATAGAGGCCATAGAAGATCATGACTTGGAAACTTGTTGGAGAAAACTGCTGTGTTTCAAACAAGCAGGCTTTTATCTTGCTTAGAAAGTTCATTGCGAACTTTCTACAATCTGAATAAGACCATCTAAATTCGAATGTTTAAAGCAAGGTTCTTGCCAAGATTTTCTGCTGTTAAACACAGATAGAAAAGTTCTTTTGGTGAAAACTAAAGATGGGAACGAAACATATTGTGGCAACTCTGGTCGCAACAAACTTACAAGAATGATCCACACGCAAAAAAACCACAGTAGAAACTACCATTTCGAGGGTCAAATTGAGCGCAAACACCAACAATTTTCACCTGACTATAAATGCGTTTGATTTTACCATGCCTGCGTGTGAGGTTAACCATAGTAGAGTTGGTATCAACATAAGGTCTGTCAAATATACCATAAACGTTGAAGGTTTGAAGATAAACGTAGTAAATTTGACTGAAATTTCGTGGTAGTTTTAATGATAGGCGTAGTCGAGTAAAATGGTAGTTTCAACTACAAGATTTTTTTCTGTGCAGGATATTTATAGAAGGTAAATCAATTGACACACTCTAAAATTTCACAGATCGTTATAGATGAACACGCTAAGAAAAGAATACCAAGAGCTCGATGATAATAACACACAATCTAAATTATAAACAATCATGTGAACATAAATTCCCGGTTTTTTCCCGGTTTCTCCCGGTTTTTTAGAATTCCCGGTTAATTCCCGGTTCTGTGGCCACCCTGATTCTCTAGCTTGGCTCATTCATGGCTTCATTGGTATAAAGAATCATCAGAGATCATTTGAATTATTTTCATGCGACTGTGATTGATCGAAAAAGAAATTTCGAAGCAAAAAACGCAATCGGCTAAAATCATGCAAGCGATTGAATTTTCCCATCCTTGGGTGTGAGTATGATTCCTTCTATATGACGAAAATTCCCGATGGATTTTTATATTCCCGACTTTTTAAACAGTATTACAACGACGAAGTACGAATATCTGTCAATAAAAGTAGTTGGAATTAAATGAAAACAACTAATCTTTCTTATCATTTTCTATTAACAGGTATTCCACTAAAAAGGCCAGGACCACTTTTAATGGTCCGAGTTTGAATTTTAACCTTCTCGGTCTTCTCTAGCAGCAGGTTGTCTCACATCTCATCGTCACCTTACTTGCTGGATGAAAATTCACAGCTGGTAATGGTTAATATGTTGTCTTTTGGCCAATTCACATCTTTGTTATAGCTCGTGATGTATGTGATCTTTTAATTACTTTATCGAGCGACTCTTGCGCTTTTTGAGACAATCGTCGGATACTAACACTAAAGTGAAAGATTTCATTTGAAATTCGACGAATGGAATGGAAATTAATTCCGGAAGAAATATCCTGTAAAATTGATGAGCACCATTTGATTACCTTCTCGTCTATACCCAAAATCAGCATTATCAAAAAAGCGTCTCGCTGTGTTCCCGTCATTTGACGCGCCTGATCCACTACCACGTAGCATTTCTACGATTAGTCCTAATATTTGTTTAAATTGCTGCTGGATAATTTGCTTGCGGTCCTTAACTTTTTATGAATCAGGTCCACTGCACTGCCTTTTTTTACTTCCAACTTATAGCCTACGTGCAGAAAATATTCAAAAAATCTGTAGAAGTTATTGAAATATAGGGTGGATTGCATAATTGAACGTTAAATGTTTATTAGGAACCTTGTCGTCGCATGAAGAACGGATAATCCAAACTGAAAAACTTCTTCATTTATTGGTCGCAAAAGAACGTTTCTGATGTTGTTGATCATGGTCATATTCAGTCTATAAAAGACCCGGACTAGACGACCGTTTATTTCGAGTTCCATTGATTGGAGGTTTTCAATCTGAGCATCCATATCAGATTTGCCACGAGGAGTTATATCAGTTATATCAATCGTGTCTCATTCACGCACTGAAACCCGTACAGTACCTAGTCGAGAATGGTGGAGGGTTTTGAAATAAAATTTTGGACCCAGTTTCAGCCCTGACTGGAGCGATGGACGTTGAGAAGATGTTTGCGTGTGATCTAGAAGCGCTTGTAACTGGATTCCAGCTACAGTTTCCTCGATCTGGAAAGAGCGTTTTGATGGATAGCAGGTTTTCTTAGCAGTAAGAACTCTGTCATAGCTGGGCTAATGGTCAAAGTTTTGGGTCTTGGCTTGTGTTCGCAACGGGTTATAATAATATTTACTCAGGCTCAAGTCAACAATTAAAGCAATCGCATCACGCGTTCTGTATTGAACAATAGATTATCTGAAATTCACTTCCTGTATGATGATTGTGTAACACTTTTTTGCTCAGCATTGTTGAGTTTCATTTGAGCAGCATAAAGCAGTTCTTCTGTGTCGTAATTTTTACGAAGGTCCATCGTTTTCCTTCGCCTAACGATATCAGAACTATCCTTAAAACAAAGTGGTTTACCTGAACTGGATGGCAACTGCTCTAAAATATGGAGCGGCAATTCAAATGACTCATGATAAGGTTCATTTGAGAAAGTAGCAAATAATTTGCAACTGATGTTTTTTGTTTTACTTGAGCCTACATAAACCTTCCTTCTTTCACGAACTGGATGAATATTTTCCAAAACGCAATGTTCAATGGCGTTCCGAGACTCGATATTATTGCCGATAAAGTTCAGATACCTCAAGCATGGTCTTGATTTTAAGCTGCGTCTTCACCGTCTTAGATAAGCGATGGTCCTTCGATGTGTGAGTTGCATCAAACGTCATTTTGAACTGTTCAAATGATTGCAGTGATGTACTAGGTAGCCTTCAATTGAAATGGTAGAAATGTTGCAGTACTACTGAGAAGTGCTGGTGTCGCATAAGGAAGTTCAAAACATATACATATGTAAATACTTAAAAAGGAAAAGGCCACTGAACATGGAACGCCCCAACGCTGTGGACAATTGATTTGCATTGTCCACTTGTTGCTTCCCCTCTACCTAGGCAGCATGACGTAGAAGGTGGAAACAGAGTTCATGGGTCAGTGGCGTTGCCATTTTCTACTTATCCTGGGAAATCTAATTAGTCGGTAAAAAGAATACAAATACTATAGCATTCAGGTTGTGTACATATATTCAAACTGCAGGATGCAGAATTCAATTTTCCGTTTTGATCAAAACCACGGAATGAGAGACAAATTTGTTCTGAGGGGGATTACAAATAGAATTTTGGGAGACAGAAAACTTGTAAGAAATCAAATAAATAATAGAGTTCGTTTTCTATAAAAAAAAAACCCAAGATAAAACATAACAAAGCGAATTGTTCTGAAAACTGAAACCGAAATCAAATGTCACGAAAAAGCCAACAAACTAAACGAAATCGACACTGCACAGTTTCGTTACCTTCGTTTCATTCGTCGCTTGGATTTAGAGTGTCTCCTGTTGGATTTGCGATTGTACCGATAATAACCGCCGAAATCCGGTCGCAGATTATTTTATAGTGATGCGAAGAGAATGCGTTTTGGCGAGCATGTTTCGAATGTTATGGAGATAAAAAAGTTCGCCGGGAGTTAAATTTAGATGGAACGGTTTTGTGTGTTATTCGAATCGGCAATCGGCAATCGGAGGAATGGGGGAAAAAGAATGATTAGATGTTATTAATGTTATGAAATGTGGTGTGCTGATTGTGTATGGGTGCAATTTGCTCCTCCAGTTGTTCGTTCACTGGATACTAATAATAAAAAAAAATCGAGATGCGCACTCGACTATAATTGTTAGGTCGTAAAAATATTCATGTCTACCAGGAAGCTTCGCTCTCCATCTGCGCTGTATATGCAAGTTAATTTGCCTGATAGCAGAATTAAATTAGAACCGAAGCAAAGAAAAAAAAAACCGTCTGGCAGACTTCACGGTTTCAGAGCGATTGATGATGTCTGAAAACCGTTGTTATCAATAATTTACCGCACTTATCAGTCGCAAACGTGAATAGGTACACGAATGTAAACAAAGCAACACTACGAAGACTCACCTTTGGTGGGACACTATTGAGTTCTGTATTGGAAGATCGCGATTCGGATGGTACGTCTCCAGGTCCATCGTTTCCTCGGTTTCATCCAGCAGCTTGCCGTGTGAATCACCTGTTGAAGGGGATAACATGATGCATTGCGTTTCGAGAAGGCATACATTTTACTGAGGTTTATCAAAATATTCACTGCGCCTTAGCCAACGTCCTCTCTGTGACATTGTTCAATCGAATCCGTCCATTGATCAGTAAAAACAAAAACGTAAACAATAATCATCAACAGTCTCTTCTCACGTCAAAATTGGCCATACGCGGCAAATCGAAACACGACCACGACGACGACGCAAAAGAGACGGCAACGACCAACATAAATGTATAGTATGAAAACCCGATCGCGATCCTCAACGGGCAGTGTTGAAAAAGAAAACATAAAACGCCTCGTACGACGACGCCCGATCATCGTCGCCACCGCCGCCGCCGCTCACTTCCAAGTCGATCCGCAAGAGATTCCATTCAGTCGCGACATCGAGGAGTCATGTCTGGCTGGCTGGCTGGATCGAGGAGTAAAGTATAATGAGCGAGCGTACGAATGCGGCAGGAGCTCCCATGCATGCACACATAAAAAGAGGCCTCAGGTCGAAGAAAATATGATCGTTCTCTGCTTTGTGCCTCTTCCTCTGGGTTCTTTGCCCCACCCGCTTCCACGTCCGCCACTTTCCCCGCTCACGCACAACATAGTATCAACATAAAATCCAGCTTGCACACAGTTTCTTCGATTTTCAGGCAAAAAGCTCCTATCTTCTTGCTTCCCGAATAATAATTAAAAAAAAAAAAAAACGCAACATGAATGCACTCTCCCGTTCGTCCGTCCATTGATTGAGGGGGCTGCAGCCAGGTACCTATACTCTTCACTTCACTTCACCACTCAGCCAGCCAAATGGAATTTTCAGACGTAATTTTCACCCCCGGAAAATAACACTTGCGAACGGTTTCCAGCGGAAACCGACGGTTCGGGCGCGGAACTACCGCTAGAGAGTGGAAAACGGGCTCACCTTCGACGAGATTTATCGCTAGCAGAAAAATTAAACCGAACTTTGCAAACACCATCTTAACTTTTCTTCACTTTTTAGAGCTGTTTCTTTTCTGTTTCGCTGCCTCCTCCGCTTCCGAGAAGTTTTGTTGCGATAACTTTTTGGCAGCAGAGTTGCTAGTTTGGTTTAGAGTTTGATGTTTTTAACCTTTGTTTGCGAGCTTTCCCGGCCCAGTGCGAAATAGCTGTGGGTTTATTTTTCATAGGACGTTTCATAGGAGGTTTCAGTGTTCGACGCATTTGAATCGGCAGTTTTGCTCATGGTTTGGTTATTGGCTTTCGTCAGCATTTCCCCTTGTACACGCAGAGAAATAAAGCATATTAGAATCAAATATTCGAGGGCTTTGGTTCAAATAGATGATTTTGATTTTGATTTGATCAAAATCAAATTTGTTTGTAAAACCACTCAGCGTTGGTTTGAAAAATATATTCTTGAATCAACAATATTTCCATTTGATTTGAAAACAAAATCTTTTCAAAATGTTATGATGTTTTGTGCATGAGTGTATCTCCTTCGCGCCATTTTATAACACGAAAACTGCAAAATGGACTCGTCGGAGGAGATTTTTATCGAGGAACTTGAAGTTAAAACGCTGAATGTGGATGAATTTGAAGTGACGGATTTACTGAACTCGTTTCAGCTGTGGGATACAGTCATCGGTACATGCCTAATTTTGTTAATTTATATTAATTATGTTAAAAATTATAATTTTTTGACTTATTTTAGTGAACCGGTACACCATCGAAATTTTGAAATTCATCGAACGGAAGAAGGTGGAAGAGCTGAAAAGGGAAGGTCCATTAATTACGTCACGCAGTAGGGGGGGAGGGGTAGTTTGAGAAAACGTGACGATCCATACAAAAAAATTTGAAGGTCCATACAAAAAACGTGACAAGGGTTAGAAAAAGGCAATTTTTGCGTGACGTAATTAATGGACGTTCCCAAACGAAGCAAATTTTGACGGAAAGGACATTCGTTTTGACGGTGGTACTATGCACTTTTGATTCGTGGTATTCGCGCTATGCTGAGCTTTTCGATAAGGATGTGAAGAGGCTAGACGATTCCGTTAAAGTCCGATTCTTAATGACGAAACTTAATCCAGCGGCACACGAGCGATAGATGAGTTTTATTCTCCCGAACCTCTCCAAGAAATTCACTTTCACCGAAACCATCGAGAGGTTGAAATCGCTATTCAGATCGACTGTCTCGACTTTTCATCAGCGGTATCAGTGTTTGCAAATTGTCAAGGATGACGAAGAAGACATCGTGTTATATTTGTGGAATGTAAATCGGCAACTTTAAAGTTGCCGACATGTCCGAGGAGCAAATTAAAAGGCCTCAAGTCGTCGAAAGATTCCGGTATTAGCATCTGGCTTATCACGATGCTGAACGAATCGTCGGATATCACGTTGGCGAAGATCGTGGAGGACTGCAGAACACTGATGACACTCAAGAACGAAAGTAGAAAATGTTGGGATGGCAACCACTGCTCGGTTTGCCCCCACCAAACGACGAATCTGTTAAAGGTGTAATGTCAAATCTATTCTTGTTACTACGAACGAAACCTTGAACATTACAATACGTTTTTCTTTAACCTAAGCTGTCGTTCGCGTTTCTTTTTCTGGTCCATCCGAAATCCCATCAGAAAAACCGTCTCCTTCAACAGTGCGTGCCGGCCTTTTAAGCCGGCACGTCATTCATGGTCTACGGTTAGTGGAAGCAGTGCAGATCAGCCGCGGTCGTGTGGAGGAATGCACATTTCGAAGGGTTGCCGGGATCATTTATGTCGTGATTGTAGAAAGAAGGGATATACAGAGGGCTATTGCGCTTGGTTTTCCGGAAAATCAGCAGCCGGCAAAGGGAAGAAGAATGCACGAACTCAAAAGTCAACCAAGGTAGTCTCCGTAAACACAGTCAGCCGTGGAAGAAAATATGCGGAGTTAAAAATAAACAACGTTCCGGTCCGATTGCAAATTGATTCGGCGTCAGACATTTGCATGATCACAGACGAAATGTGGAAGCAGATCGGAGAACCGGAAACAGCCACCTTCGTGCCAAGCAGTCATAGCACCTGGAGATTCGCTCAACATCGCATCCGAATTTTGGTGTGACGTGTCAATCAATGGTGTCTTTAAACGAGGTTTGTATCGTATTATGGTTCCAGACATTGATATATCCGTTCTAGGTGCCAATTGGATGGACAAGTTTGGCCTGTGGGACGTACTAATAAACGCATTCTGCAACCAAATCAGTAGCCAGCCTCAACCAGGTGTAAGGACAATCCAGTCAATGTTCCCCGATGTTTTACCAGCAGCATGAGACTGTACTACAAAACGAAGGTCAAGCTGCCACCACGGGGAAATCAGCACAGAAGGAGTCGTTCAAGAGGAAAACCGTCTTCACCACCTTGGAGTTTTGAAGCCAGTCGATTTCTCCGACTGGGCTGCGCCAATTGTGGTCGTGCGGAAGCCAAACGGACGGATTCGCATTGGTGCGGATTTTTCAACGGGATTGTACGACATCCTTAAGCTCAACCAGTATCCGCTACCGTTACCTGAAGAGATTTTTGCGAAGATGTCAGGGTGTCGATTTTTCAGCCATTTTGACCTTTCTGATGCCTATCTACAGGTAGAGGTGGTTGAAAGCTGCCAGAATCTCCTCACCATCAATACCCACAAAGGTCTCTATCAATTCATCCGCTGATCTCCCGGCATCAAATCAGCACAGGGAGCGTTCCAGCAATTGGTAGATGCAACGCTCGCCGGACTCAAAGGCACCTGTGGTTATCTGGATGACGTGTTGGAGGGTGGAAGAACAGATGATGACCACAACCGGAATCTCGAACGGGTCCTAAGTCGTATACATGAGTTCGGCTTCACCATGAGAAGCGAGAAATGGAGCTTTAACATGCGTCAAATTAAATATCTGGGCCAGATCCTGACTAGTGATGGTATCCAACCGGATCCAGATAAGGTCACCGCCATTGCCAATATGCCACCACCACACGATCTTCCATCACGTTAATATTTAGGAGCTGTGAACTACTACGGCAAGTTTGTTCTAGAGATGAGAAAGTTGCCGTATCCCCAGTTGGATATCGTGGTATCTGCAGACGCTTCATCTATCGGTATCGGGGCTAGAATCACACACAGGTTTCCCGACGGCACTGTGAAGCAATATATCACACATCGAGAAGTCTAACACCTGCCGAAATGTTAATTTTTTTTTATGGGTAAGGCTCAAGGATTTCAAGTTGAAGCTGCTCTAAACCAATTATCACGGGATTCTGACACTGCCAGTGTTCATAGCACAATGGACCGTGTTCGGTTGCCACAAATTAAGCTCCAGATTTTGTACGGAAATACCAACAGTCGGCTTAGTTTCAGGGATCCCTGCTCTACCCTGATTAACGAGAAAGCAGATCTTCTGCAAGTAGAAAAAATCAACTACCTAAAGGGCTGCTTAACAGGCGAAGCTAAGGCACTAGTGGAGCTACTGAAGATCACCAGCAATAACTATGGATTCGATTGTGCGACTCAAATGATGGAAAAAATCATCGAGCCAGCCGAGTACAAGGACCTGTTACTAGTGGAACTGCTGAGTTTTCGTTTGGAGGAGTATGACACGCTAAAGCATCTGCAGGAGTTCGCTCAACGAAGAATTCGAATCCTCGAATCTCTAATAGGGGGAACGGACTCAAGAAATGAAGGGAAAGCAGTATTCATCGAAGGTAGTCACAACGCCGTACAATGGAATACCGGGAAGTGCCCCAGAGATCCATGGACTACACATCTCTCCAGTCTTCCTTTCCGAGCCTCTCTGTCTCTCTGTCGAAATTGTTTCAAATCACATCTAGCTCTAGGAACAAGCAGTAGGAACGGATAACCGGAGAAACCCAACGCTCCACGTCGCATGTTCTTTTGGCTACAGCTGTTTTTTGTGATCGAGGGCAACTAGGGCGCTCGCTATCCAGCTCACGGACTTTTGGATTCTGGGTCAGGGTGACATCTGAATGCACATCAACTGCTTTGAAATGTATTAATTGTAAAAAAACGAATAACGAACGTAAACCGAACTTGGACGTAAACCACGGCGCGTTTAGTTATGAATGTGAAATTTTCAAGCGATTATATGAACGAAAAAAAAACAGAGTGCATTTCAATGAATAGCAGCCAAATTTCAGTAGCAATGTGAGTTAATTCGATATTTTGTACTTCAATATTGCCGGTTGTCTACAAACTACGTAGAATTGCGTCAGATTCAGAGCAAAAACGTCCAAAATTTAGTCTTTTTATCAGAAACGCATATAGTTGACATGCAAGCATTTGATCAATATAGTATTCCGGGATATAATGTGTGGTGCTTGTTTATCACATTCTAGACACACTGGCTGCGTTGCTATTTATGCTAAAGAATCAGTTCAGTTCAAGCTTCAATTGAACGAAGTTTGTGACGGCAATTGGTTTTAAGCATTGCAGTTGTTCGAGGCATGCAGATTGGTAATTATGGTGGTATTGTATCATTCTCCCAGTACTAGTGACCAGCGTTCTATTGAAATTTTGGAAAACTGGTATGAGATTTTTTGTAGATTCTAGTAAACTAAACGTGCTTGCTGGTGATTTTAATATAAATTATAGGCACATTAATAATTCGAAGCATTTGAAACGATTAGCAGATTTCTTTAATTTGAAACAATTGGTTGAATGAATATACGCGTATTTCCAGACACAGTAAAACTTTGATTGACCATGTGTACTGTAATTTTGATTCTGTTAGTGTTGTTATAAACTCTGACTTGAAAGTAACTGATCATGAAACCATTATTATTAACGTTGAAGATAATACTAATGGTGACAGTGGTTATGTGAAATTGAAATGTTGGAAAAAATATTCGAAACAAGCTATTTCAAGACTTGTCGAAAGAAGTGTGTGGATTTTCATATAAATACCGGTTCTCTAGATCAGAAATCAGCTGTTTTGACAGACGTATTAAAAATATGTACCAATAAACTAGTTGAAAATGAATCTTAGAGGCATTGAGCTGTTTAGTTGAAAATAAAGTTGTGTTAGTAAAGAACTCGAACAGCTGGTACAATTTGGATCTTTTGCGTCTCAAACGTAAAAGAGACAAGCTGTACAAAAAATGGCGTAGAACTAATAGAAATATCTTTTTGAATAGGTACAAAGTCGCGCGTAACAAATATTCGCAATGCGTTAAACAAACTCGTTGTGAATATATTCAGAGGAAAATTGATTTGCATCAAAACAACAGCAAAGAGTTATGGAAAATTTTGAAATCTTTGTTAAAACCTAGTAATTGCAAACCGCGATCCATAACCTTCAATGGCACATTAGAACAGTCAGAGGACATCATTGCATGTAGATTTAATGAATATTTCGTCGATAGTATTTTGTCAATCAATCAATCCATTGATTTAGTAGATGAGCCAGACGAAATAAAACAGCCGATTAATATTAACTGTAGTTTTGAAAGTTTTCACCCAATAACGTTAGAGGATCTTAAATCTATTTGCTTTTCTTTGAACAAAACGGCTGGAGTGGATAACGTAACTGCAAGAGTAGTACAAGATTGCTTTAATGTCATCGGAAACAACCTGCTGGACCTTATTAATGAATCGCTGCAAACTGGGCACGTGCCACAAGTTTGGAAAGAATCTTTAGTTATTCCCATTCAAAAAGTCGCTGGAACGATTAAAGCCGAAGAGTTTCGTCCTATTAACATGTTGCACACTTTAGAGAAAATTTTGGAACTTGTTGTTAAAGGCCAGCTGTTAACGTATTTAAATAGTAATAATTTGATTGCGCCGGAACAATCGGGATATCGCGAAGGTCATTCTTGTGAAACAGCGTTAAATTTAGTTTTAGCAAAATGGAAAGAAAATGTAGAGCGTAAAGATACGATTGTTGCTGTTTTTTTGGATCTGAAACGCGCTTTTGAAACGATTTCTCGGTCCTTGTTGTTAAAATCAATCAAGCGCTTTGGATTTTCGGGTTCTGCATACAGATGGTTCGAAAGCTATTTGTCTGACAGAACTCAACGGACGGCTTTTAATGATTCCGTGTCGAGCCCTGTGGAGAACAGCCTTGGCGTACCACAAGGGAGTGTATTAGGGCCCATTTTATTCATTCTATATATTAATGACATGCGACGAGTCTTGCGATTTTGTGATATTAATCTTTTTGCTGATGATACCGTGTTGTTCATTGCAGCTAAAAGCCTCGAGGAGGCCGTTTCACATTTGAATGCAGATTTACGTTCTCTAAGTAGATGGTTAAAGTACAAACAGTTGAAATTGAACATAAGTAAAACTAAATTCATGGTAATTTCGCGGAATCGAGTTAACGAAGACGTCTCTGTTAAAATTGATGATGTAACAATTGATCGCGTTCGTGAGATTAAATATCTTGGCGTGATTATTGATGATAGATTAAAATTTGACTCTCACATTGACGATGTCATCAAGAAAATAGCCAAGAAGTACGGTATTCTCTGCCGATTAAAAAACGATTTAACTATTGCAAGTAAAATACAATTGTACAAATCAATCATCTCTCCTCACATTGAATTTTGCCCTTCCATTTTGTTTTTAGCTAATCAAACACAAATATCGAGATTACAGCGTTTGCAAAATAAGATAATGCGTGTGATCTTGTGATGTAACAGGTTCACTTCCTCCTCTTTTTGTTAGATGCCCTACAGTGCCTATCGGTGAAACAAAGAGTTGTGTATTTGACAATGGTGTTCGTTTTTAAAGTAATAAACGGTTTGCTGTCTCGATATTTGTGTAATCGAATTGAAAGAGGAAGTGATATTCATAGATATAACACTAGAAACGCGAATGATGTTAGAACACCATATTTTTTGTACGGAGCATCACAAAATTCGTTGTTTTTTAAAGGTATAAATGTTTTCAATTCGATGCCTATACACATCAAACGTGCAACAACACTAACAGATTTTAAGAGACAATGTATTTCACACATCAAAGCTGCCTTTTGAACAGCTACTCTGATAACTTTTTACTCTTGACTAATTTTGTATCTTGACGATGTTATTACAACGGATATTTTTGTATGGTTTATTGTTAAATGTTTTATATTTGTCATGGGGCACAAACAAACTATATTTTTCGCCTCGATGATGATGATGGATTTAAAGTTTTTATTTTGTTATTGTAATTTAAAGTAGTTTTCATTTTTGTGTAGTCTTCAAAATTTTGAGCCTCGCGCGCGGTATACAGGTATAAAGGACTTCTTTTTGAATTTACAAAAAATATTGACTTTTGATGCTTGAGAAGATGCCATGAAATAGTAGTGGGTTGTCTGGCTGATTGTCGGGGAATTCTTTGTCAATTCTGTTGTGGTTGAAAGTAAAAGTTTGACTAGGGCCGGTCCAGGATTTTTTCGGTTTGGAAATATTCTCGATTTCCTTATTGGGGATATCCTTGGTCAGCCCAAAACTAAGGTGGCGGTTCCATTAGTGTTGAAACCTCACTCGGTAGCGGGCAAGATCGGATATTGATTGTATTTTGATAATGTCCCTTATACAGGATTCTGTGATTTGAATTGTAATAGAATTTTCTGATCGCTGGGTTTATTTGCGAACATTTGTGGTTGACATCAATAGCTTTTCACAATTATATCGCTGTAAAGCAAATGAACAGTTTTGGAAGAAGTTTATATCTGTAGATACAATCAGTTCCTATTTGGTTTTGCATAACTGGTTGAATTGTTTTAAATAAATTATCTAATAGATAAATCGTCTAGCTCAAACCTTTGTAGGGGTAAGTGGCGGGACCATCATCATCATCATAGAACTAAGAGTTTAGTCATCCGTTAATTAGTGGCGTCACTAGTCACAGCAATCCATTTGACTAAGATCTCAACACAAATGGCATATGTATCGCTAGAATTTCTGTGAACATTCAATTGAATTTGCTAAACAAAACAACCTTCTTTACAACAAAAATCTTCTGATTCGGCAGTTAGCATGATTAATGAGCTAATGATCCTGTTTCAGTAATTCATTCAATTCATGCACTCAATCTATATAAGTGACTAGGTTGATTCCGACCACCCTCAGTTTATCAGTGAAAAGCAAGCGAAACTCTCATAATTTCATTAATTCCTTCCTCTCAATAAATCGCACATAATCAATAACTTTCCCGACCGCAGCACGTGGTGGAAACAGGCAGCGTGGAAATTTCGTTCTGACCATCGTACAACGTTCCTTGAATGTGACGAGCAGCCACGCGTCGGCCCGTGAGATGATAAATAAATATCCCGCCTTCCAGCTGAGTCAGTTCAGCATCTCACCGTCTTTGCGTGGCAAGCAGAGAAACAGAACGGCGAAACTTCCGTTTCCAAGAGGCGTGAAAGTGCTTTTACTCCTACCCACCATACTTTGGGATTATTTGGATATCCGATCTAGCAACCGAACGGACGGATGTTAGGGTGGTTCAGATTATCGATATATGCAACATCATGCAGGCCTGGTAATATATTATGATCTTTATTTTCCATATTTTTCATTTCGCGTCACTCCAGTTCAGAATGAAAAATGCATTTGAAAACTGAGTTGTTCTTGGACTTGTAGAGCACAGCAATAATAATAACTTGAACCACCCTTTTGTGTGTTTTTGGAAATCCATAATAGCCAGCTGTTTCGGAAGTTGGATGTTTCGCAAGAATAACGATAATAATAAGCTCCATCTCTATCGATATCAGCCGAGCCATGTTGATTGGAGTGTTCTCGGTATCGAACAACGTAATCATTCTCCTTACCGGTTAAGAAGTATTTAAGTGACAGGCCAAATTTTGCGCATTCCAATGGCGAAAATTGCCGATCAAGAAATGATTACTGTTGAAGCGAAAGGAACCAAACGAACAGGGGGTTTCTTCTGTAATAATAGTATCCGAACCCGATCTTGAGGGTTTCATAGAGATTTTATAATTTTCCTGTAAATAGTTGCATATTTTTAGATTGTTTATAAGTGCGCTTGTGTATAGTCTATAGATATAAGTGCGTGTTATACTAAATTCTATTTTAAGTCGTGGAACAGATGGTGGAGGTGTAGGTTCTAGATGAAAGTTTAGCTAATAATATGGTGTATGTTTATAAGGTTTATAATATAAGTAGTTATAAGAACAGGTTGCTTAAAAGCTGTAAATAATTACTTTAGCATAGATAAGAAGAATTTCTTTTTGTTTTTCTGTTGCTTACCACGAATCTGGATTCTCTAGGCTAAGATCTAGGTTAGGCTGTATGTAAATCTTGGAACCCTCTAGAGTAGGAAGATCATAGAATTAGGATAGTTAAATGTTCACTGCTGAGGTCAAGTTCATATACTCACAAAGCATTAGATATTAACTAGCATCAAGTTTATATATTAATTGACTTAAGTTCACAGTCGCCACTAATCCTCCACACTTTCTGTCACCTTTTGTTCTTCTTTCCCATCTCTTACTCGGCCGATAACAGACATACCACTACCAGATTACTCTTGTCAGGAAACGTCACATACGATAGCATTAGAGTTGTTTTCGCTCTTCTTGCTCGATCAACCGAAGGGCCTTCTTGGATAGTGGAGATGCGCAGCCAACTAGAGATGGCCAACATCCCCCCCCGGTAAGCCGGAAGTCTGGTTGACTTTCACCTCTCCGCATTGAACGTCCAGGATCGCAAACTTAATCACCGGACGATCGCGACCCATCTGTGCTTGAACAAGTTGCGATGACCCTGCCTTTCAGCCAACAGTTTCGAGGCAAGTTAAGGTCTACAATGACCAACACGTCGTTCAGGGCAATCGGTTTCGAATCGACGAACCATTTCGTTCGTCTTGTGATTTCAGGAAGATAGTCAGATAACCAGCGCTTCCAGAACTGGTTGGCTAACGCTTGTGATGTACGCCTCAGGTTGCGGATTATCGCAAGCATTCTTTATTCACCACGTTTGCTCTTCGCCACAGAGTCGAAGCAGCAGTGAGCATACATTCAAACCATCGTGCCCGATCGGTCATGCAAAGGGAGTACATCGGTTATTTTTTCGTCTCTTCCATCTTCTTCGCCATTCGCTGTGTTACCACTTCACATATTCAAGCTTAGGGCACTCACTCTTGATAATCTTTTTGCACGATTCATAGGAGCATTCCTCGGATGCGATGCAGTTCGGTAGCGATCACCTAATAGTATATTCTCCATAAAGAATAGGCTGCCGCTCATTCTTCATGACGAATATTTTGTTGGTTGGTTGGAAGAATACTTAGGTAGCTTAGCTGGAAGGATGGTGACATCGAAGATTTTTTGTGCCCATCTGCATATGGGGTGGCTATGTGGCATTACAGATATCAAATAATCATATTTTTATTGTAAATATAAGGTACATGTACCAGTTCTTGCCGTACATTCCTATTATGGTGTGTTCTCATATAGTCTATGGGAGTACCATACCAACACGCGGTAATCTGGTTATTTAGCCATAACTAGTACATCTACTATACAGTGAAGTGGGTTATTACAGTTTTTTCACAGCTTTTTTGGGCGGATGTACCTAAAAATCGCTTTTTACGCGGTACGTTTCAAATCGATTTCGATTTCTAACGAATCGCAAAACAACACAACTTTAAACAGCATGTGGTAGAGGAATGTTTGCTCTATCATATGGTGTTGTTGGATTGCGTGGTAGTTTTGTGGTTTGTGCGTGATCAACTATTATAGCCATTGTTTACAGGAACAGATCATAAAGTACTCGAGAAGAAATCAATTTTTCAATACCATAGTTTGGTCGGTTTTCCGGTTTTATGTGGGTTTTACGCAGGTCGCAGGAGTTGCGTATAAAGCAACCCAGTGAATTATATGTATGTGCAGTAAACCCATAAAAAAGATTTACTGAGTCTCAGAATTTTTCAACAGTTGGGAAGCTTGTTGTCTACCAAAAAATAATGACCATGTATTTTTTTATTATGGTATTAGAGTGATCATTTTCGTGGTAGGGTGGCCTGAACTACTTTTTTTAAATAACTTTAAAAGTTATTACTCTGGAACTACTGTACCAATCATTGAATATCTAATCTATTTTGATCTAGTTTTTAGGAAAAATGTAAACATAATAAAAAACAACAGAAGTCTGCTAATTAGGGATTTTCTAGTTGGAGCGCTTTTTAGTCGGTGGTCCGGTAATTTAGTTGCGACCCAATGAAAAAGCAGTCATGCTTCAAAAGTTGATGTTAAAACTATGATGACGTTTCGATGTCATTTTTGTCGAGGGAGCTTTCAATGTTTGTTGCAAGCTAACTATTTCTTTATCTTCTAACACCTCGCTGTCATTGTGACGATCTTATCAATGGTAAGTACCTAGTAAGTGGACCTCAAGCCAAAGCTGGATTTGCTCGTCAATTGTGTTTGTTCCAGTTATGACGTAAATCGATACTGCAAGAGATTTTCCATCTGCAAAATGAGACTCCGCCCGCTCAGACATGCTTCATTTGTAACATGAAAACTTATCGAACAACTTCTTCTGTTCTGTTTCTGTTTCTTGATTATCGAGATATTCAGCTTCGGGCTGGTTCATCTCCCGTCGTAGTCACTCAAACACCACTTTTGGGCATTTTTGTAACTTCTCCGGGGGTGAGATTCGAACTCGTGACTTTGGCGTGTTGGATTTTGGAGGTATGGATGTTAACCAATACGCCGGGGTCGCCCCCCGAATAACTCAAGTTCAATTTTTGACAGTACTGTATCATAACTCACAATATCATTATATTTGATGAAATTGTTTTATTGATTTTACTTCTTAGAAGATTTAAAAGTTGCTTGTTGTTTTTATGTCCATTTGTCTTTAGCTCTCTTACACAGGAGCAATAATTATTAGGCCAGCAAAAATAAAAGCATATTGCTGTTATAAAATCAACATCAAGCAGCAAATAGTGACCATGGCAACAGTAAATTAAAATGTATGTATGTTATTTTTGTATAATTTAACAAAGTTTTTTGGGTTACCTCAAATCAAGATTTTGGGAAATTGGTGCTATCGCTGAAAACAATCGAAAACGTGCATAAGCGTGAAACCACAGAACTCTACACTTTAACACTTTACAACATTTCTTACATTTCAGGATCCACCAAAGGAGACCATAAATAATAGATACCGAGTGATTACAGTATTTTTCATTTACATAAATATATATACACTATATATATATATATATATTTCATGGGAATGGGAGGGACCATCAGGGCACCCGATTGAAGCACTCTGGATGGGGAGAGTGGAAATGCCAACTCCCCATTGTTAACAGTTTGTGAATAGAGGGCGGGCTCTTCTCCCCGCCCATTGGGGCATCCTCATGTTAGATAGCTTGCTCTTTTGACCAATTGTTCAATCTTGTTGTTGGAAGGAGATTCTTTATATCCGTGTGGATACGTATAAGTGACCCCAACCCCTTTTTGGCCCTTCATACAATGGCATGATTAGGATAATCAGTGGTTATTAAAGCTTGATCAAGTCTAACATGAGGAGAGCTCACTGCTGTCGGACTTAGTTTCCGTGCTACAATGGGTCATACAGATAGTACATATCATACAATATAATTTTTACCAACTTTATACAAGACATAATTTTTCTAGCTTTTCATTAGACCATTGTAGAGCTATTTTTCTGCTTTAAATCAGGGTGTCTCAAAAAATTTAGTTTTTTATAATTACTTTTTTGTTCTTCATTTTGAGAAAAAGTGAGCTTCAAACAAAATATAAAAAACGTTAAAGCGCACATTTTTGTTGTGCAATTCTTTTAAATACAACTTATCATTTGAAAGTTACGGGTAATTTGAACAAAAAACATGCGTTTTTACTTTTCGACCTTATGATTATTTAGGCGAGAATTGGCCAAAAATCATCAAATTTTTATTTTAATGGGTTTCAAGGAACAATGTTCTGTATAATGTGTGGTGCACATGAACGGGCACTGCTTGAAATCGGACATGTTTTTCGTTAAAATTTCCCCTAACTTTTGAACAATAAGATATACCCAAAAACTTAGTTCAGCAAAAACATGCATCATATTTACACTTTATGAGAACTTATTTTTTCTCAACAATCGACACTAAAAAGTAAGAATGAAAAAAAACTGATTTTTAGGGACACTCCAATCGACACCAGCAAAATAGCTCTGAACTAAAGCAGTTAGCGTTTTAGTCTTGTGTGTATTGTTTTTTTTGATACCTGTAAAATTTCACCGAAATCCGTTAAATCGGATTACCGAACGTTCAGCTGTTGAGCATTCGGAAAAAAAATTCAGATTTCTGTAAAAATATCTAAGTGTGTACCAGGCTACGTTATTGGATTGTTCAAATGCTCTGAAAAACCCACTAGATCGTCTGTTCAAAAGTGCTTGCTGGCGTTTGTGCACTGCTTTAGCTCAGAGCTATTTTGCTGGTGTAGATTAGGGTGTCCCTAAAAATCAGTTTTTCATTCTAACTTTTAGTTTCGATTGTTAGGCAAAAATCAACTTCAGATGAAGTGTACACACTCAGATTATTTTACAGAAATCTGTAAAATTTTACAGAATTCTCAACAGCTGAACGGTTGGTAATCCAACTTTACGGATTTCGGTAAAATTTTACCGAAATCCGGTAAATTTTTTACAGATATCTGTAAAATTTCACCGAAATCCGTAAAATCAGATTACCGAACATTCAACTGTTTGAGAAATCGGTAAAACATTAAAGATTTCTATAAAAAAATCTAAGTGTGTAGAGAAAAATATGATGCATGGTTTTGCTAACTAAGTATCTAGGTATATTTTATCAAAAGTTAGGGTAAAATTTAACGAAAAACATGTCCGAGAAGAAAAATAGCTCTACCATGGTCAAATGAAGAGCTAGAAAAATAGTGTCTTGAACAAAGTTGCTTGAAATTATATCACCTACAAACTTCGCTTACCTTCTATTGTGTTTCATTCAAAAGTTTGCAACAGTTCAAATTTGGAACTACAAAATTATCACCACAAAATGGACAACTTGTTTAAATACAACTTTATAGAAAACATCATGATTCGGAAGCGTAACCCTTAGGAGTTATTAATTTCGCAGTGAAAAAAGGTTTTTCGATCACTGTGATGCGTCTTCATTGATAAACAATGGCTGTAAAACCAAAACTTGACAATTTCAAAAATATGTAGCTCAAAAACGAAAGAAGCCTCTTCTCTGATATATATATATATATATATATATATATATATATATATATATATATATATATATATATATATATATCATTTAAAAATGTCTAAGTTTTCGAGAAAAAGTATAACAAGCAGTAAGAAAATTCCCGATGCTTACCATGAATTATAAATATCATTTTTTAAATTCAAAGACAAGCTTTAATTTGGAATACAAGTTTAAGATATCGGTTCAGTGTTTCCAAAGATATGAATTTGAAACTATAAGAATTAGGAAATTCAGCAGAAAAGCGGTTCAAAATTTCAGCAATTTGTGATTATGTTTAAATTTTTCTTCAAAGTCATAGCTAAAAACTTCCATTTGGTCAATAAATGGAGCTGCTATTCTGTAGTTTCAAGGACAACAATAACTTCCAAAAATAAATATATATTTTTGTACCACCTTAACATGCACAGAGACATGGCAAAAAATGGTCTAATATTTTTTGTGATGCCTAATAACAGACGACACGATAAGCATCTTCTTAAAAAGCTAAATTTTATTAACAGTTAAATTATTAAATGAGAAATTAAGAAAACACTTTTTAATCGCTACATATTACCACGAAACATGGGGCTTAAACATTAAATGAGGAAAATTCGAGGCATCAACGTGAATTTTACAATGTTCGTTGCACGTTTCCCAAATATTTTGATGTTATTTTCTCATCCTGAAGATGAATTCAAAGAGATATGGTATGTTATCGACAGATACTGTTTCGTGGGGCTCGTTTTACTCTACTAAAACCCGCTACTAAAAAATGCGGCATCACAAATTACTTGAAAACTCAAAAACAAGTGCAATGGTGATAAGATCGAGAGTCCACTACTACATTCATATTCCAGACACCCCTGGGGAAGTATAAGAATTGTCTAGCCTTAGGTGGAGAAATTCAGGTTTTTCTTTTTATTTATTGAGTAGATTTAAATTTTTCTGTAGTATTTATCTGTAGTATAACAAATATTATTTCAGTTCAGTCTCAATTCAGCATAAATACGAGTAGAAAAAGATAGAAATGAAACAAGGTAACGATAAAAAAAACCAAGCAGACTTTAATTAACTCTGCACCCAATACATCAACCACCTTCGACAACAGGGATTCATTTGCTTTCAGCAACATAAGAGCCTTATTAGATTTGCTACTACTTGGCTGGCCATCCCATTTATCACTACCAAAACTACGGTTATCCTATCCCCAACCCAATCGCCCAGCCACATCGGGATATTACGAAATTAAATCCATTTTTCCATGCCAAGCAGCGGTATTTAACCGCACCACTAGCTTCCGTTGCTTCCTAAATCACACCACTAAGCTGCTGTTTCAAACGTTACTGTTCTTCATTGTGACGAACAACTTTTCTGGTTCGCGTCGAAGAACAAACTAAACGCGTTGGATCTTCTTCTTCATGAAGATCAACGCACGTGAAGAAGAGTGACAAGACCGAAGAACACTCAGGCCGATCAAACCACTCTGCTGTAACGCCTGTTTTGCTTGAGAAGGGCACCACTGTCATTCAATCATGTGAAGAGTTTCGAACCATCGGACGACCCTACCAAGAAGTGGTTAGATGTGAGTGCAGTTGACGACTCGTTATCGATGGGCACGTGCGTGACCGGTCGGGAGTTAAGTGTGCTTTCAACTTCTGTGAGAAGACTTCTTAGCACCTCCTCTGATGGTTTCCTTGAAGGGCAAATGGCCATCAAATTCATCTTCAGGCTACGGATCAATCGCTCTCAACTTCCACCCATATGGGGAGGCCAAAGATGGGTTGAAGTTCCAGCTCGTCTTCGCGGTTAAAAATTCTCTCAAGACTTGCTCGTAGTTAAATGGTTCTTACAGTTTCTGGAGCTCTCGGCTGGGTCGAATTCGAATAGTTTTTGGAGCACCATGTCAGCTCATGAAGTTTGTTAGTGCAATTATGCACGAATCAGTGCTTAGCGAGTTGACCTATTCGAGGTGGATCGCTCGTGCCGTGAGACAGATAACGATCATTCTCCATCTTTTTTCTGTTCTTCTTCCAATTGCGACCTCCATGGGACCAAAAAAGTCAACGCCTACGCGAGTAAAGGGGTGTGTGGAGGCAGCTAGACGTTCTTCTGGCAGGAGTGCCATGATTGGAGGTTGGGGAACCGATGACTCGTTTTTACATCGCTGGCAACTCTTTCTAACGGTTGCGTAGTGAACGCGAATGCGAGGGATTACGAATCTGTTACGGAGTTCGTTCACAATGGTTGCGTGGTTTTGGGTGATGGACATTTTCGTGATAGTGCGTAATTAACAGGGTGGTCACAGGGTGGTCGCTGGGAAGAATGACTGGGCTTTTTGCTTCTTCGGTGGCGTACTGACAAGCCGCTATTCTACCGCGCATCCGGATCCGGAGCTGTGTCTGAAATGTCCGTACTTTCATCCTATGCCACCGAAATATATGCGAAGTTTTCAGCTCTTTCCTTCAGTGTATTTTGCATACCGTCTGCAATTGCTTCAACTCTACTCTGAGAAAAATTCATCGTCATACCGGCAATTAAATCATGGTCAAGGTGACTATGTGCATATTATGGTTACAACAACCATGAAAATGGACGAATTCACCACGTTCATGACAGATACTTGATAACAAGGACAATTCCG
>JASCZW010009207.1:0-44235 GCA_034211315.2 Aedes japonicus
TAATTCGCATTATCATATCTGTCACTTCGGCTGATGGGAACAAAATTCTCTTTAAAATTCCACTAATTCCAGCCCGAAGGAGTGACGCAGGCCGGAAGCGCATTTCTTCCGAGGAAGACGACACCGAGAAGAAGTCGATTAAACTCATCGTACGTCATGCAATATGTTTATAAAAATAAATCTCCCATTAACAGCAGGGCCGAGTGATAGCGTTAGTTGGCCGCTGCTACACGAGAGCTGACCCATTGAGTTGTTAAGTCTGCGGCGGCGGTGGCGTTCAGCGTCGAAGATGACTTATGGTGAACTTTTGATGGGTGTTTCTGTGGCAAGCCATCATCGCTATAGCGATAACCGGCGCTCTGCTGACATGGACAAGCGAAATTGAAACCAGGCAGCTCCGGTACTTCCGAATTCGACGCAACGCCTACTGCCTGCGCCATCGGGGCCATCGGCCGAAGAGTTCTGGTCGAATTAAGTGTGTAGTGTCGAAATGAAAACAAACATCAGTGTTTGATGTTCATTAAGGACTACACAATAATTGGTCACGCTAGTTGATAAGCGTTTTGTCGTTGGGGCTCGGGACGTTTCGGTCCTAATGAGATCAGTTGTTAATCAGCTGGAAGTCGATCCGAAAGTGCGATAGCGAGTCGGCTGATCGATCAAACGGATGCAAATGAACGAGATGGATGCGAGAGGGGATTTTACATTTACATTTGCGTCATTCATGATGTAGGACAACACATGATTGGTCCTCGTCGATTGGGACGCAACATTTTGGGTGTAATGAGTTTGTACAGAGTGGATAGGAATTTTGACGTGTGAATTACATATCAGTGTAATTATTACGCCTTCTGCTTGGTATTATAAGTCATGTAAAATACATAACCTGCTGAAAGGTAGCAGGTAACACTGTATACGTACATCAACATTCGCACTTCAATCGCAATAGCATAACAACTACTGTTTGTATCTGAAAATTTATGTAACCAAAAGAAAGAGCAGTCTTTTGCTCTGTCTTTTGGTTGTATTAGATTTTCGATACCACCAGTAGTATTTATGCAATTTAGATTTGAAGTCAGAAAGTTGATGTACGTACTATCGAGGTATACCTGTAGTAGTTAATTGACACTAACCGCTTACAAAGTAGTTAATGCCAGGGAAGGGACGTGCTGAGACTGTTGATTGTGTGCTAGTTTATGATTTAGACTATTTTAGTCACAAACGATGGGCCGTTTGTCAGTGTGAGTGCAACTATAGTAACACGTTGTATGATTATCATTGAGTAATAACGTTTACTTGGAGAATGTCACGTACGCTCTTGTTGGATTTGTGATACTTAAAAGTGTCTTGTTTACTAGTTGACTTGTAAAATAACGGCATACGCATTAATATTGAAAAGCCTTATAGCATGAATTTAGAGCAAAATCATCATTAAGTAAATAACGGCCTTGTTTTGCTGATAAACAACATTTTAACAATGTCTTCATTTGTCAATGTTGCTCTTTCCGATTGCAATTAGTTGTGTCATGATGCTCGTCTTTCTGACGCAAGCCCACCACAGTCTCAGATCGTTTCTGTTTTCTGAACATACACAGAAAAAAATAATTAATTTTAACTAACGCTTAAAATTTCTCATTCATCAATTCTTAGCCAAAGGTGGCGTAAACAACGAAATTGTTTGCAATCTTTCATGCGCCATACAACAATGTTTGAAATCTTTCATACAACAGGCTAGAATCAGGCGTCATCTGACTCAAATTTACACGAAAATATCCCCTTATTCTCTGCCAAATCTAGCATTCCCTTTATGTGCCTTAGATATAGCAGAAAAATTCAATGTTTTCTTTTTTTGTGTAAGAAAAAATTATACGTTGGAAGAGATAGCGCAAATTCAAATGATACTTTACATGTCGTGACAGAAAATTAAGCCATAAATCACATAAATACATTTCAAATTGATTGGGTCGTTATTGTAATTTTAAGTGCTTCTATTCTTTCTTGTGGTTTTAAGCGATCAAATTCTCAAATTAAATTCCAAAAATAATCTAATTCCGGAATACGCAAACTTTATTGGTAATCTACAAGGACGAATGCCTCCAAAAATGACTTCTGCCCTTCTTGAGATCTCACGATGGCCCGACACTGTTTTGGCCGGATTTGGCATCTTGCCACTATGTCCGGCCCGTCTTAGACTGGTACAAAGATAATAATGTAGTTTTTGTACCAAAAGACGTCAGCCCTCCAAACACTCCGGAACTTCGCCCAATTGAAAAATTTTGGGCAATCATGAAGGCAAGCTCGTTAAATCTCCAAAACTGATAGAAAATGAACTTGAACTAAAGAAAGTGTGGTTAAGAGTAAGTAAGCAAGTCGGTCCTATCATTGCTCAAAATTTGATGAAAGGGGTCAAAGCAAAGGTTTGGGCATTTGGGTTGGGAGAAGAGGTTCAATAAACCAATGATGTCAAAACTTAACCATTTAGTAGTACTGCATTTCCAGAAAGTTTGAAAAGAATCGGGCTCAAGGAAAATTTTTGGTGACCTATTTTGTGTGTCCAAATTTCATCGAATACAGTCTTTAGTTGGCAATTTGGCCACAATTAAGCCATTTAGCTCTTACTCCTTGCCTGAGTCATTTAGCTCCCACCAACCTTGGTTGAGCCCTTTAGCTCCCACTTCCTGTGCCACTCAGATCTCACACTCTACACAATCGTGATCCTCGAGGGCGTATCTACCCTACTCCGACGGAGGATTCCACGGAAGTGGAAGTTTCCCCGAAACAAAACAACGGTGAGCCATTTAACATATCGACGCAATCGACTCGAGTATTTCCTAACGACGGGGAGTCACCGGACGTTAGAACATCCTCCGAATGGATAACTCGTTTCTTCCTCTCAACCTCTGGCTGATTCTCCAGCAATTTCGCTGTAAAGCCGACATGATTTGTGCAATAACTCCATTAATCGCATTCGACGCACTTTCGTCACGGCACATTCTATAGACTAGACGACGTTGACTGGGCTGTTATCTGCCCTGCTGATGGCAAGCATCTCACTTTAAGATCCGAATCGTGGGCAGTCAAAGACCATGTGCTCCGGTGTCTCTTGGACTTCTCCGGACAGAAGGGTGAAGCTGCGTGTTCGAATCGAGGCAAGTATTGCAATACTTCATTATCATCCAAATCGACAGATCCTGTAAGAGCTGGTGCGTCCATCGACCGCTCTTCCCCGTGTCCCAATCTCGCTGCCATTTGGCCGCTCGCTCTCATCAGCTTCCGAACTGCTATTTCTCCGCTGATAACACTCCTCCGCAAGAGTGATGCCAATCGGGATCATTCCAGCAATAGTATGCATACGATGAAATAGTTCTGTACGCACTCACGACTCGCATGGCCATGATCCTGAACGTACTGTTCAACTCGTCCCTTTCGCTTGGTTTGGGCGTGCGATCAGGTTGAACCTGGTCAGTAGACGCTGCCTACTATTGCTAGATTCGTAGCTATTTGGCATGATTCTGGTCATCTACGTGGCTGTTGAAGTTGACGATCATTACACCCAGATACTTCAGCACGCGCTTCGAGGCTATGACATGCCCTTCGATGACGATTTCTGTTCGCTGCACCGCTTTGCAGCAGCTGACCAACAGCACCTCCGATTTGTGATTAGCTATCTGCAGTTTCGCCCCGTGCATCCAGTTTTCAATTATGCCGATTGCTTCGGTGGCCAGCATTTCCACTTCTATCAGTGTTTTGCCTGTCACTGAAAGTACGATGTGATCCGCAAAGCCAACGATCACTACGCCTTTGGGCGGCTTTAGCGTCAGCACTCTGTTTTAAATACCGTTTCAAAATGTTGGCCCACGAATGGAACCTTGCAGAACTCCCGCCGTGATGTTCACTGATTTCCGCCCCACAGCGGTTTAGTAGTTCAACGCCCGGTTCTGAAAGTAACTCTTCAGCGACTCGGCAATAGACTCCCAGCTGGCGCTATTGAAGGCGTTCTTAACTTCGATCGTTACAACAGTACCGTAGACTTCCCTTTCCGGGAACCAAATTGCATCCTCGATAGTCAGTGATCGCTCTCAGAAAATCTCGTCAGCCTGTTAAGGATGATCCTTTCCAGAAGTGCCCCGAGCGAATCCAACAGGCATATTGGCCTATATGATGCTGGATTCTCTGGAGGTTTTTCTGGACTAGGCAGCAGTACTAGCTTCTGTATTTTCAACCTGCCTGCCTTCCTCCAGACATTTCTGCAGCACATCTCTGCACATGTCCGGAAATGCCTGAATCGCCACTTTCAGAGCCACGATAGAGACTTGCGTGCCTTCAGCGTTACTTCTTTCTTCCTTGCCGTACTGTGTATGTGGCCACGTCGTAGGGTCGTCGAAAAGTCCATCTACGGTAACCTTCAGATTCTCTGGAGCCAAGCCGGGATCAAGCTGAATTTCAATTAGGTTCAATTCAGGTTCAATCGAGGTTTAAGCCAGGTTCAATTCGGGTTGAACTTGGCTAAAATACGAGTTGAACTCGCAATAAACTCGGGTTAGCGACGTTAGAGTCGGGATGAAGTTGGGTTCTTTTTCTTTCCTTTCTAGAACTAAAGTAGAAGTTCAACGGGAACATGACGCAAAACAGCAAGGGTACAAATCTCAGCTTTCACGACGCATACAAATCTTTGAATGTTACTCTATATTTGCTGCGCATCAGCAAATATAAGAGAGTAGGAATTTCATTTTCTATGATTGGCAAGAAACTGGCTCTACATTCCAGTCCAGGTTCATGTCCGACCTTACCTAACCGGGCGCAAGTCGAGTTGAAGTCGTGGTAAATACAGTTGCAATTGAATGCTATTCAGGTTAAAATCGGGGTCCATTAAGTTTTGTGACTTTCTGTGGCACGCACGTAGATCTGCTGTAAAAGTGAGCTCTGGTTCTACTAGAATTTTCTCCGAAATTCTGTATTGTGAGCTCTGTGCCCATAATACATTTGTGTAAACAAACAAACACTCATATTATGGAGAATTTGCAGAGGCCTGCTTCCCATCCATCCTCTAGATTTTCTTCTTTCTTTTGTCTAACAAAACGATTCAGAAGACTTCACTAGGAACATGGTTTGTGTCCGAATCCAACAGCTATTTCATACTCTAGAAATTTCACTCAGAGGAAAGAATTGGAGGTACCGATTCGTTGCCCAACATTTTTCGTGTACGGTGAGAATAGTTTTTTTCGGCGGCCGGTGGAAAACGGGGGTGAGCAGTAGAAAGGGTGAGACACCATTCGTTGTGATAATCAGCAACCTAGCCTGGAATTTTACGGGATACTTGTTGGCTAACTTCAGATGCAGATAAAAGCACTACAAAGTTTTCCGGTCTAGTTTGTTGTATAGTTGTTTGATGCTGTCCTTGATGAGTTCCGCTATTTTCCTAACGATATTTGCAAGGGTAGATGTCAGTTTCTTAATCCTTTGCCTCATTGATACAATCTTATATTTCAGGCATTTCTTCAGAAATGCTACGTCCTTTCTAAGTGCGGTGATGGGTTTCTTCAATCCAATGAATTTATTCAGCTCTACTGTGAGCTTTTTAGTGGAACACTGTAACTAGAAAATGAAAATTAAGATTAGTAAAGGTAGTTGGAATTAAATGGAAATTACTAATCTCTTTCTCATTTTCTAGTTTGCATTTGATATATTTTATTACTTAATTTATGATTAGTTTATATAACGAAATCGATAGTGGAACTCACAAATCTATTGATTGTTTTCTGTAACAAAACTAATTTGTACTTTTTATGAAACTTCCTTCGTAATTAAAAGCTCACGCGCAACTGTCAAAAGTACGAAGCATTTGTTGACACAGAAAGAACATTCGTGCATTGTACGAAAACAATACAAAGAGCTACGAAAAATTTGTTACAAATTAAAAAGAAAGGTCTCACTTATGGTTGCATAACTGACATCTACAAAGCGCTTATGGATCTGTTTATTCAACTCGGTATAGAAAGCACAGCAGAAAAAGTAGAAATCCTTTAATCTTTTATCATCGAGAGTTTCGGATCAAAGCATTTCTCCTCCTGCTACCCCGACTTTTCACACTTCTCCTTCTGATATATTATTTCAGACTTTTTACGAAGATGTTTCTCGAAGTCATAAACTTCAATCCGTCTGGTGTTTTAGGTAAACATCTTTGCAAATATTTGTAAGGAGAACCATTAGCGAGACATTAACTGATTGCACATGTTCGGGAATTTCGGAGTTTCTGACTGGAAGATACGGTTCGCTTTGTTGATAAGGCGCAATACGTAGCTCAAGAAGTGGGGAAGTGCCATTAAGGTCATTAACATGATAGAAATGCGCTGTGCGGTTTGATTGCTGTTGCAGTGGGATTGGAACGAGAAAAAACAACATGAGCTTCGAAAACGGTTCCAAATTCCTTTTGACAACTAACTCCAACTATAGCCATCTAAAGGGCGATACGGTCAAAATTTGGTCAATATCAACTTGACGTATTTCTTTCAATTTTGCATTTAAAAAACCTGAAAACCCTTCATTTTGAAGGTGTGTGTGTAGAATGTTGCTCCTATTTTGATTTTGGAATTCACTCTTCAGTTGTCAAAATGCCGTCCAAGCAAGAAGAGCAGCGTATCAAAATTTTGCTCGCGCATCGCGAAAATCCGAGCTACTCGTACGCAAAGTTGGCAAAATCGCTAAAAGTTGCCAAATCAACAGAATGTAATTAAAGTGTTTGGGAACGTTTGTCGACAGCCAGGAAGTCTGGATCGGGGAAAATCGAAAACCGGAAGCCGCTGAGACGACAAAGAGAGTTGCCGGTAGTTTCAAGCGAAACCCTAACCTATCTCTCCGAGATGCCGCAAATAAGCTGGGTGTATCGTCTACAACCGTGCATCGAGCCAAAAAACGAGCCGGACTATCGACTTACAAGAAGGTAGTGACTCCAAATCGCGATGATAAACAAAATACGACGGCCAAAGCGCGATCCCGGAGGCTGTACACGACGATGCTGACGAAGTTTGACTGCGTGGTAAGGGACGACGAAACCTACGTCAAAGCCGACTACAAGCAGCTTCCGGGACAGGAGTTTTATACGGCAAAATGAAGGGGAAAGGTAGCAGATATTTTCAAGCACACGAAACTGTCAAAGTTCGCAAAGAAATATCTGGTTTGGCAAGCCATCTGTACCTGTGGCTTGAAAAGCAGCATTTTCATAGCTTCCGGGACTGTCAACCAAGAAATTTACGTGAAAGAGTGTTTGAATAAACGTCTGCTGCCTTTCCTGAAGAAACACGGTTGTTTCGTACTGTTTTGGCCGGATTTGGCATCTTGCCATTACGGTAAAAGGCCATGGAGTGGTACGCCGCCAACAACGTGCAGGTGGTTCCCAAGGACAAGAACCCTCCCAACACGCCAGAGCTCCGCCCAATTGAGAAATACTGGGCTATTGTCGAAGCGGAACCTAAAGAAGACCAAAAAAACTGCTAAGGACGAGCAGCAGTTCAAGGCAAACTGGCTTTCTGCGGCGAAAGAAGGTGGACAAGGTGGCTGTACAAAATCTGATGGCAGGGGTCAAGCGTAAGGCCCGGCAATTCGGATTTGGAAAAGCGGAAGCCTAACTGAATATTTTTCCTGAATTTTATACTAATTGAACTTGAAAAAGAAATTTAATTTGATTTTTTAAATAAACGATTTCACCGATTTACACGCGTTTTCCCTTGACCAAATTTTGACCGTATCACCCTTTAGTACTCCTACTTCTTTACCAACACCACCACCATTATTTCTACATCATTAATTGTCAATTAACTCAGCAAGATTTTTAATTGTCTTTGAAGGTAGGTTCATGATTTGGTGCTCAATGGCATCGTCTGGTGTTGGAGAGCTTGAATTCATTGGTAAAGCAAGTTTATCTGAATCGGATTGAAGCTAAAACTTCCAAAGTGGTCCGAAAAATAAAAATGGGCCTAAGATACACATTCCACCAAGATAGGGACCCTAAGCTTACGTCATAACTGGTATCGCAAAGGGTAAACTAACTTTTGGAGTGGCCAGCACAGTCACCTGACCTTAACTCAATAGCACATCTGTGGTCTATTTTGAAAATTAAGGTTCAAGAACAATATCAAACAAGCATTCAGCAATTATGCATCCTCAACGAATCTGCACTGAGTGAAATAAATAGAAGGACAAGACTGAAAAGGCTTCCGTTGCGTTTATAGCTTCTGTTACCTATGTTTTTGGTCAATATTCTTGAATTTTCATTGCACACTGCTCAACTTGTTTGATTAAGTTGTGATGCAAACTCTAAATTACTTATTGAAAATAAATTAAAATTTCACAGGAAATAATTATAAGGACATCGTTACAATTTCATCGAAAACGTTGTTTATTGCATGAAATTAAGAGTAATTAATAATGCGTAGCTCCTCCTTCGTTTTCAATGACCTCCATCAGTTGTCTCGGCATTGAAGTGATGTACGATTTTGGATCATCATTATTGTCCAACTTGCTCCATTCTTCGACAATAGCAGGTTCGGAGTTGAGAAAGGGTGTCAAATATACGCCCATGTTTGAAAACTCGTTGGGAAAGTAGGCTCCAAACATTCTCGACTTTACTCAATTTTCGTAAAAAGTGAATCTTGTCAATTTTATGAGTAGATCCACTTTTACGAAAATTCAGTAACATTTTTTGTGAGAGAAAAAGAGATAGTATACAATTGTACTCAAAAATTGAGTAAAGTGAAGCGGGAGTGTAGTAAACGAGAGATGACATTAAACACACAAAACTGGAAAACCTAAGTTTTGCGTGAATAAACCCTATTTCAAAGAATTGCAAATTTTCGGTTGTGTAATTTCGTTCAGTGTATTGTGGGCCAGCAATTATAAGCGTTAACAATTAGAGAACTTGTGTTACATTTTCGATTTTTGCTTTTCGAAATTACACCTCAGTACAGTAATGATAGTAAATAACGCAGTTCTCTATTCTCTCAAACTAGTGCTATATTCTGATTCATTGCACTTGGCAAGTGTTCATAATAACCCGCTCGCAACACGTTCCTTCCCGGCCTTCCGATGCGGGGCTGGAACCATGAACGTTCGATATGATAATTTACGTGCCACGTTCCGTTTTACGACGGACTGCCTGAATATGCACTTCATATTTTCATGGCCCATTAACTTACTCGACTCACAAACGAAGTCTGACCCATATCGTAAAAGAATCGTCACATACTGTGGCGGCGAAAAATAACAACATTGCCCATAAATACAATGGATACGAGTGGATTATAACTGGGTGGTGACGATTGTAAACCAGAAGTTCAGAAGTCAAGTTCGAAATGCCATGTTCAACAATCCGGGTGTTGTTGTCGGCGGTTTCGTTTTTTCTCTCCTTTGTTGCTCTTTCGAGGACTTCTTGAGTGGCTCGGAACAAAGTAGGCCAGTTGCAATTGTCGTGTCTGTTGAAATGTCTGGGCGCTGTAGGATCGTTCCTTCTACGTACCTGTTAGCAGCATAATTGGATAAATGCTTCGACAATAAAATCGGCAAAATATTTGACAGCATCGAACATATCAGTACCATATCGAAATGGGCGAAGTGGCATATAAAAACTGATTTCCAACCAATTCCCAGGTCCATAAAATTATTCTCAATTAACACACACACGCACACACACACACACGCACACGACGTGCAGCGGGCACCTGAAGCCGACACCCGTGAAGCATCACCAAAGAGGGAAGGTAAACAACTCCATCTGATCGATCGCAAGTACCGAACTACAAGGACCCCATCGAGCGCGGCGGAAAGTGGTCTTCGGCGGCCATAAAGAAAAAAGAAATATCGATTTATGAAGGGGTGCTTTTAAGTTCGAATCGACAAAACAAAACGATTGCCAGTAATCGCCTGCTGTGTTGTCATTTAAAAAAAAAACAGTCGAAACATCGAATTGTTTGATTCAATTTTCGGCGTCGTGTATCACCTTCGAAGTATCCACCGAAGGCATTGTCGTCGCCGTTGGTTTGGGGTTTTAAATGAGGTTTATGTCATAGGCGGATTTATGAGCGGAAGGCGAAATACATGTCCGGGGAAGCGGCGGCCGCAAATTTTACTCAATGTTGAGACGTTTTCGACTCAATTTTGTCGAATGTGGAGTCACTCCAATTTGAGTAAATCCACCTAGTTCAAGTCGATGTTCACGACGAAAGTGAGTCAAAAAGGACTCTAAATTGAGCAAAAATGGGTGTACGTGTGATATTTGAGATATCTTGTCGACCAGATGTGGGCTGAATAGCACTAACGTGCGAAGTCAAATCCGATTGTTTCCGTTGTTGATCATCGAGTACATTAGGTACATCCAATTTTGGCAACCTAAAAACATATTTGAACGCATGTCAATCAAGAATGGCAAGAGTGTCATTAGCAAGCTATGGTGAGTTTTATTACCGCCATCATACCATACATCATAGCTGAGCTCCTGCATGACAGAAAATAAATTAGTTTTGAATACAACTTTGCTTAGTCATGAAGTAGTGCACTGAGAATAATTCTTCGTTTCATATTCAATTGAGTATTTACAGAGATTTGTATTTGTATTTGTGTTTGTGTTTGTATTTAAAAATAATTCATATGAAAATGGGTAATCTTAATGAATAACGAGATCGGACCGCCTAAATATGTCAACGTTTCTATTAATAACGTCAAATCAGTTATCAGGGTATCTTGGACATCGAATACTATAGGAAAATTGTCTTTAAAATTTTCTTATTTATTCCATTGCTATTTTTCCGTGTTGAAATCAAGCGACTTGACTTACAAGCGATTTAAGACGAGAATCGGTTCATGAAGTAGAGCTTCCACCAACTTTCCGAACCTAAACAATTGCTTCTTCCGCGAATTCCTCGACATAGAAAATTCGCCTCATTAATTTGCCACTATCATTCCGGAAAGGAGAGAGTCATCTTACTTACTTACTTATGCTGGTTCAACGGCCTATTAGGACCGCACCTCTGTCACGATATTTCTCCAAAAAACGCGGTTGAGGGCTGCTTGTCTCCAGTTCTTCGAATGTCCCACACTTCCAAGGATTCGAGGCAAACACCATTTTTGCGGGGTTATTGTTCGACATCCTTACAACATGTCCCGCCCATTGTACCCTTCCAGCTTTAGCGACTTTCTGGATACTGTTTTCGTCAGTTAGAGCTGCGCCAGCTTCTTGTTCATTCTTCTCCTCCGTACGCCGTTTTCGCATACATCGAAAACTCCAAGTGCTTGCGGGTCTTTTTCGAGCATTGTCCATGTCTCATGCAGGGATTGTCGAAAAACACAGAGTAGTGCAAAATAGGCAAGTGCTTCACCCAATTTCAAGTGTGCGTCTCCTGTTTCAGAAGAGCGCACAAAACGAAAGTGCGAGAGATTTCGTAGCAGCACGAGAGACAGAAAGCCGCACATGCACTACTCTTTCAGAGACAAAGAGTAATGCACAGTGCTCTACTCAGAGCTCTACTCAGTGCTTTACTCTGTGCTTTGGCTCATGTTTTGGTAAATGGTAGCAAAATGAAAAGTGTTGATGTTAGTAACAAAAAGGCATTGTATGGGTTCATAGAGGAATTTTTTTATTAAAATCCTTATTCACATACTAGTCCGGCCCATGCCGCCGTGTCTGTTTTTTGCACTTGTGTGCACAGAGACGACAAGGGAGAGTGCAATCGTTAGCACCCAAAGAGACGAGAGTAAATTCAAAATGAGATGTGCTGCTTTGAGCGCACGGCACAACAAGGGTGCACGGGAGTACAGACTGCACTTTCACATCTCTTTGAAATTTAATGTGCTGTCTCGTAGCAGCGCGTGCTGCACTCAAAGAGATTTGAGTCGCACCTTATCCCTGGTCTCATGCCCGTATCAGTGTACATGGTACACTTTGTACGGGGGTGAAGCTCACCAGACTTCAAGGTCTTGTGGAGTCCATAGTAGGCACGACTTCCGGTAATAATGCGTCTCCGAATTTCTCTGCTGCAGTTGTTATCCGACGTAATCAATGATCCGAGGTACACAAACTCATCCACCACCTCCAACTCATCTCCATCGATTGTCACAGTTCTGCCTATGCGAGCTCTATCCAGCCAACAGATGCTTAGCCTTCGACGCATTCACCTTCGATCCAACCTTTTCTGCTTCACGTTTCAGCTTAGTGTTCTGATCAGCATTCACCTGGAACGTTCTGCCGACGCTGTCCACGTCGTCAGCGAAGCAGATTAACTGGCCGGATTGATTGATAATCGTACCCCGCATGTCAAAGTTCGCCCGTTTTATGACACCTTCTAGCGCAATGTTGAACAGGAGGCAGGAAAGACCCTCGCCTTGGCGAAATCCTTTATGTGTTTCAAAAGAGTCCCATAACGCACCCGATATCTTCAGGTAACACTGTACACCATCCTTCGTTGCCTGCGAAGTCGATTAATAGCCTTGATATTCGCGAGACTTTTGGAGGATCTGCCGTAACGTAAAGATTTGGTCAGTTGTCGATCGATCGTTTGCAAAATAGGTTTGATAACATCCCACAAATCTGCTTGCTAGTGGCGTTAGACGGCGGAATCTAATATGGGACAGCACTTTTTAGGCCGCGTTGAGAATAGTGATTAGTCGATAGTTCTCACATTCTAACTTATTACCCTTTTTGTATATTGGGCAGATAACTCTCTCTTTGTTATTCTGAAGCTGTTTGATAGCGTCCTTAACTTCACTTATCGTGGGAGTTGGCACGGCACCCTTGTCCACCATACCGATCCGAATCTGCGCCTTAGTAGTTCCTAAATATTTCGATTCAAATTACAGAGTGTAGATTTCCAACAAAACTAACGCTTGACAGCTTGGGTCCTCACTTAGGTCAGTCGGTAATGGCGCGGCTACAATGCAACACTATGCTGCAGATGGCTGGATTCGATTCCTGGTCTGGTCTAGGATTTTTTTGTTGAGGAAAATTTCTCGACTCCCTGGGCAAAAGGTTTGATTGTATTTGCCGCACAATCATACTAATGCAAAAATGGAAACTGGCATCGAAAGGAAGTGCATTTAGAACACTAAGTTGATAGCAAGTAATAAGCGAATTGTGAAAACAATAAGCATGAAACGTTAACAAGAAGAAGAAGAAGAAGAAAAGCTTGACAGTTATGTAACATGTCATCAACCAACAAGCAGATATTACGATAAAATATGAATATAATAAGTCATGCCTTAGGGGGTACTGACCCCCTACTGGGTATGTAGGGAACTGACCAAGAGCTTGATTCATGAGGACCATCGATGCGCCTAAAGTCGGCATAATTAAATGTAGATTTTATTTTTTCATTTGAATACTATTACTTTTGTTGTGATCCGAACATTGGTTAAAGTGATGGGCTTTTGAAATTTAATCTTAGAACTCTGATTTTTCTACAGTACTTCTAAATGCATCATTTTAGTGAAAATTTACCCTTGAGTTAAGTGGGTTAAAATTATTCCCTGATTCCTAGAAATATACAAATAAACTAGCCAAAAATTAGGACACACCTTACAAAGTTCATAAGCAGACTTCCCAGAGTTTCAGTTCAGGAAGAGACTTCATCGAAAAAAAAACTTCTCCGAAGGACAGGCAGAAACTTTTCAGATGTATTAGGAGCATTTCTTAGTAGTTTAAGCAGGAATATTCCTTAAAAAATAGGACCAAACACCTCCGAAGTTGAAGTTCATACTTCCACCCGAAAATCAGGAGAGGACTTCTTAGAGCTTCTGGAAGAAGTTTAGGGGAGAAGACTCCTTAGAACTTTGGAACTTTCCAGATGTTGTGGAGTTCTTCCCACAAATTGAAGATGGAAATTTACAGAAGCTCAATAAAAGCTTTCCCGAATTTCAGGAAGAAACTTAACAGGGAGGGCACAACCAATAGTTTCTCAAAACATCAGGAACAAATTTCCACAAAGCTAAGAAAGATACGTCTTAGAAGTTCAGGCGAGAACTTCCCATAAATTTCGAACGAAACTTCCCAAAAGTTTCCAGCTTTCCCGAAGTTTAGAAGAGAAAATTTCAGAATTTCAGAATCAGAATTTCTCGCAGTTCTGGAAGAAACCTCTCCAATGCACAGTAAGAAACTTTCCAGAAGCATTTTGGTTACTTTTAAGAAGTTTGAGCAAGAATATCTCAGAAGTTAAGTTAAGGAGAAAATTTTCCAAAGTTCAGACGAGGACTTCACAGAAGTTCATGAAGAAACTTCAAACAAATCTAAGGGTATTTTCCTGGAGATTTTGGAGTGGACTTTCTCAATGTTTCAGTACAGTTTTCCTCGGATTTCAAATGGGACTTATCAGAAGTTTGAAAAGAATAAGCTCTGGCGAAAACTTCCTCGAATTTCAAGAAAAAACTTACCAGAGAGGGAAAAAACTTCTCATAAATTCAGGAACAAACTTCCCAAAAGTTCACAAGTAAACTTTTTTTAAGTTCCGAAGAAAAATTCGCAGAAGTCCAAAAAATTTAAGAAGATTTTTAAAAAAAATCTGGAGAGAACTTTGCCAAAGTTTTGAACAAATTTTTCTCACAGTTCAGGATGGGACTTATTAGAAGTTAAGCAATTAATTAAGTTCAGAGATAAACTTACCAAATGTTTCTGGAAGGTTAGGTTGGGTGGTAAGATGTGAATGTCCAAGAAAATCTGGAGTGACTCCCAAGAAGATCATGAGCAAATATTCCAGATTTTTAGCAAAGAGCTTTTCAGAAGATCACAAGAGAGTTTCCCTGAAATTTAAGACACGAACCGATGAAACATTCTATATAAAAATCATTCATGTAACCATAATGATATTCATTACTCATGAAACCATATTAAAATATGGCAAGCACCATCTTCATAACCGTTCGCATCGTACTATGAGCTAGGACACAAAAACAAATTTCATTTCCTTGGTTAACATCTTACCTTGTTTAAGAGATTTTATCGGTACAAAAAAAATCCTGAAGTTTATCAGAGAAGTATAAGAAAAATTCAAGAAGATTTCAAGAAGTTCAAAGAATCCTCCAAAAATTCAAAACAATACTTGTTACAATATTCTGATTTTTTTTCCTTGTAGGGAAGCTAACGAAAATGTTTGAATGCTTTACCAGAACATCAGGGAACTTCGAGGTAAAATCGTTGAAGTGAGTTTGATCACTGCATATCTGTACAGCAACCTTAGGATGGTAGAAGCTTAAAGAAATATTGCTGGCAATAAGTTAATTGATGATAATTAGATAATAAAAATATTCTGTATCATCCTAAAAATAAATGTCTTATACTACCTATTGCTTTTTTCTAGTTCTAGCGATTTGTCCGTCTCCCAATCGCCCGATCGGTTGCATAACCTTTTGTCAGTCAAGGGGATTTAATCCCCCCCCCCCCTTTGCATATCCTGCATGGAGTAGTATGACATAGGGTTATGTGCCTGATCGGATACTACCGTTCAAATGCCCTCCGCTCGTTTTCAATCTTGTATCTTTCCGTTGTCCTATACGGAACTATCAATACACTTTCTCTTCATATCTATTCGTTCTAGCTATAAAATTACTGTCCACTCCTTGCGCTTCGCATGGAGATGAGAAATTATCTGCTTCTGCAAACTTCATTTTTTCGTATGTTTTCTGAAGGTGTCCACAAAATGTAAATCTATTGTTGTGAAAATTGTAAACAAACACGTTTTCCTGAAACGGTGGCCAAATCCAATATGGCCGCCGTAATTTTTCCATTTCGAATGTAGTAGTAACTTACCTTTTTACAACAACATCCTAAGGGCCCATTCAACAATTACATCGTATCCAATATATTCTCATACACTTTTTCCATGCCGAGGTGTCGTGCAACTACTCAACATGCTTCACGTATGTGTTGGTGTAGTTTTGCACTATTTTTTTTTTTTTTTTTTTTTGGTCATTTATTTTCCGTCGGCCTATTTCCTCACATTGTGACAATCACCGATTGTTTTCATTCGGTGTTTATGTTTTACCAGCGATGAAGGAGCTTCGTGCTGTGGTGATAAAGAAGTTTTTCAAAGGTAAGCTCCGGTCGCTTTTTTTCAGAAATTTAAAAAACCTCGGAGTAAAGCGGGATTTTGTGTACCGAACTATCCGAAGGTACCGTGACACCTGCTCGTTGGATGACCGGAAGAGATCCGGTCGTACTCGTACGGTGCGGACTGCACGAGTTGTTAAAAAGGTCAGGGAACGGATTAGACGAAAATTACAGCGCTCTGTACGTAAAATGGCCGCAGATCTGAATGTTTCGAGATCGTCAATGCACAATATACTGCAAAATGATCTCGGATTCCAAGCTTTCAAGAAACGTAAGGTTCACGGAGTTTTGGAGCCTTTCTAGCAGGGGAAAAATTTATCTTTTCCGACGAAAAGTTATTCGTCTTGCAACAATCCCACAATGTCCAGAACGACAGATCGTGGGCTCTCTCCTCGAAAACTGTTCCAGAGAGTGATAGGAATATTCCACAGTTTCAAAGTGCTGTGTCAGTGATGGTTTGGGGAGGAATTTGCAAGCGAGGCAAATTACCACTGGTTTTCATCGAAAAAGGCGTTAAAGTGAATGCCGTATATTATAAAACGAAAGTTTTGGAGAAAGTTGTCGAGCCATATGCACAAGAGGTGTTTGTAGATGATCACTATGTGTTTCAGCAGGACGGAGCGCCATCGCATACTGCAAATCTCGTTCAGGGCTGGTTCCGAGAAAATTTGACCGACTTTTTGGACAAGAATGAATGGCCTCCCAGTTCACCAGATCTGAATCCCTTGGATTATTTCGTATGGTCATACATGCTGCCGAACGTAAATGATCACAGGGCGTCTAAGATGAACCAATTCAAAACCGTAATCAAACGAATTTGGGACGAAATGCCGATGGAAGTCGTGCGTGCTGCTTGTGACAGTTTCAAAAAACGTGTGGAGCTGGTCCAGAAGGTTAAAGCCGGTGTTATTCCAAAACATTTGCTGTAGTTGATAAGTATTATATTGCAATATAATGGGTATAGTTATCAATAAAATCTGGATTATCGATTTGAAATAAATAGAGTTTTATTTTGTATGAGAATATATTGAACACGGTGTATTTAAGCATTTTTTCAGAGATTTTTAACCTCTCTCTCCCCTTGTAAGATTTGGTACTATTACTATTTAACAAAGCCCTTCCTCCCACATTCGTAAGATCTTACATTGACTATTTGTATGGTTTGCATATGACTTATTCATGCTTACAAAAGATATTTCTGAAACCCTCAAATGTAACTGTCATTTCACTAGCTTAAACATTAACTGTCATTCCAAATTTATTGTTCGTTTTTATGGTGGTAGTTCTGTTTTCTTCGTTTTTTACTAGCAGCAAGAAATTTTTGTTAGCAGCAAATGATATGTAGTTATGTATGTAGTTCTTATCTTCATCTAGTTGTGTAAATAATGTACCTCTATTTATTAAGCAACTCGCAAACGTTTCAAGAAAGCAAGATTTCCAAAAATAGAGACGAGACGTTCTATGTTTGGTTCTTACAACAACGGAAACATAATATTCCGGTATACCAAGAGATGTTGCAAGTACAGGCACATAAGTATTTCCACAAAATAGTCGGTAATGGATCTTTCGGAAATAGAGGCTACATACAAAAGTTCGTTGATTGTTATGGAATCCGCGTTCTTATGTGCTAATCGGAATGGACGAGTATGTTAAGAAAATTGGTGAAGCCATGCGTCGTTACAATTTGCACTCACCTCAGATATTTATTGCCGATAAAAGCGGACTCTATTTTAAAAAGTCTCCAACAACGACATATGTTGACAGGGACTCCAACTCAGCACCCGGTACGAAGGTCAATAAAGAGCAACTGACGTTTATGCCATGTAGCAATATGGATGGCTCTCTAAAGCTGTCCCTTATGCTAATCGGAATGTTATACTTAGTCAAGGCCTCTTAAGCAGCTGAAAGCACTTCCGGTTTATTACAAGGCGTCTAAAAGTGCGTGGATGACTCGAAAACTATTCAAAACTTGTGTTTTCGAATAGTTCGTTCCGCAGGTTCAATCATTTTTGGAGCAACCTGGTCTGCGGAATGATGGCGGAAGTCTTGGGACGAGAAGGGGATTTTCATGAAAATGTGAAAAAAAAACAAAGATGCTCTTTTTTGGGTCGCCTATCCATGGGACCTGGTCCCTGCTGAATCAATTAGAAAGGTGTGGAATTGTACAACCCAGAAGACACAGGAAGAGACAGGAGATGAGGACGCTGGCCGTGTTGCAGAAAAGAATGATCGACGAATAGAATGTGGAGTTTGAGTTGCTGAGAGATGATGAAATCGTCGAAAGAATTCTCAATCCATCCATCGATGACGAAATCACCTACGATGTCGGTGAAACAAGTTCTATAAATAACAATAGCGCAAACGTTGAGGAATTTTTCGGTCCTGAGGAATAATCCGGAACAGTTTCCAACGAAACTGCATTGAATGGGATTGACGTGTTGATTATGTATCCAGAGGAAAATGGCTGGCCGCTGAAGTAACAATTTTCATTGCGTGAAATGCGTTCAGGAATACTAGACAAGTTGACAAATAGAAAATCAGTTTGAGAAACGACTTGAATTGTCGAGGTCAATCGAACTTTTCTTGATCTATAGCTATGCGCGTAAATATCGTCTGTATGCAAAAAAAAAAACAAACTAATGCCTTTTATTACATCGCTCCATACATCTAGACCATCAATAAGTTCAAATAATTGAAACTCTGTCATACTAGGTGTTGTTTGAACTTCCGCCATTTGCAAATGTCATGCTTTATCGCCATTTTCAAATGTCATGCTTCATCCATTTCCATTCTTGCCCTTGTGCCTTAATCACATACCGCTTAGAACGGTGATTGTCATATAGCAATCGACTTAGGCGGCATGCACAAATATTGTCACGCTGAATTGAATTACAAATTACCCATCACCCCCTCCCTTTTGTCATGTTTTTCCTATACTAAATACAGTGCTTGTCACAAAATTCCATAAAGCGTAATGTAGTTTGTGCATGATCGCTAAGCTCACGGGATTGTAATCCTTTACTTCGAGTAAGCCGCGAGTATTTGGTCCAGTCCTACTACCATTACCTACATGAAATATTTTGTTGTACATTGATTAACGGCTCCGCAATACTAACGTGATTTAGTCTTGATAAACTAGTGATTTTAAGCCCTAATCATGCTTTTCTCATGTTTTTTTAACGGCCTATTATTTCGTTTTATTGATAGTTATGGTTTCTAATCTCCATCCCCCCACCACCGCCCCCGCTATCTAATATACCATAAAAGTGAAAAAAAAAATGCCAAAAAATCTTGATTCGATTTGAAACGAAAATATATCTTAACGCTGCATTAAAAGAATGGTCATAAATTGCCGATTTTTTATAGGTTTACCTTCACCCGCACTGACGAAACTATCCATGCAGCATCAACCATAGTAACCCATGAGTCAGCAGATAAAATTTGAAGCATTTCCGTTCAGAAGTGTTCGAATTCGAAGAACGGCACCCCGCCGCGTCGAAAACGGACATCGTGCGGCACTTTGCGGCACTATTAGAAAACAAGCAGAGCATCGAAAGAAAGCCCGGTTCCGGTCGGCCGATGACCCTGAGCGACAAGCAGGAAAGGAAGACCGAGGGAAATGTGGCTATACCGCTGCGTGCTCTTGGCCGGGAGGTCGGTTCAACCGGTCAAACAGTGAAAAAGTACCTGGCGAACATGAACATACATGTCAGGAAGCGGAAGTCGCGTGGTTTCGAAACTGCAGGCAATGACGCAGTGGCAGCGGCTGAATGGTCAACTCGATTTTCCCGATGAATCGCGACGTGGCGGTGGTGATGGACGACGAGACCTACCTCACCCTGGCTGGCAACGACGGGCAGGGCACCCCACGAAGGAAGTGAGCTCCGAGGTGAAGTTCATTTCACACACCAAGTTCCCCAAGAAGGTGCTGCTGTGGTTGACAATCAGCGAGTAGCGATGAAGCTGCTTCTGCTCCGGACAGGCCGTGAACGGTGAAATTCATGGCGTACGAAATGCACTGCTCGGAAGCGATCGTTGTCGAGAAATACCATAGAACGAAGACGCGGTGATCATTCGTATGTGAGTACTGGAGTCGGCTAAACCACTCGACGTCTCTCAGCTGCGTACCATCGAGAATTTCTGGGCCAACCTGAAGCGCAAGATCTACTCCAACAATTTTGTCGCGAAAGCTGGGGAGGAATTGATAAATAACACGAAAAAAGAACTCAAAAACATGCCTACACGCATGCTTTCGTAGATTTTTTTTTGCAAGTAAGCTTAAATAATTACCTTCCATGGGAAATTTATCAGAAGCAATTATCTGTTTTAGCTTTTTTTTATCACCATCCGAAAAGAGTCACGTAAACGTTTTATCGAAGACTGACCCCCAGCTGCAACTGAACATTTTTTTGAGCGAATCTCAAACGGAAGATCAACTTCAATAATTTCGTGGCCAGAACGGAAAAGGTGCAGATCGTCAAGGTCGCGAAAGTGCTGAAGAACATGTTGACATCCATCTTTTAGTCGGCCATGGCTGTTTTCGGCTAACTGCAGTATGGTGGTCACCCGACAAATAACTTTCTGGCCATCTCTTAGGTCTTAGATTGTATGGAATTAGTCAGTGTTATCATTACCGACGATTTGCTGCTTTTTTTTCATTACCAATTACACTACAGCTCAAAAACCTATTTAAACCCAGCGCCATCTACGATGTTTATTCTCACTGTCGCTCAGCAGTGGATTCCTCAATTACCAGCTCCGCTAACCAAAAAACCGATTAGCGTCCGCTTTTAAATTGATACCAACCGTTTATGTCGGGGCCAACAGGTGGGCTACATCTCTATTTCCAGTATTGTACAACTTTTCCGATCCAATTACCAATAAATCGATTGCCATCCGTTTCTGATTTCGCCGCTCGTTCGTTCGTTCGTTCGCTCGCTTGTTCTCGCTAATTGGAACCGACCGCGCGATGTCCCACTGCGAAAATGAAACAAACAAACAATTCCCGTTCCGATTATTACACTCGTTACTCGTTTATTTGCCGAAGCGATGGATGTCGATGGCGCGGATGCGGGTTCGAATCCCCTAGAGTAGGTGTGTAAATATTTCCTTTAATTAAGTTTGCTCCCAAACACTTACCGAGCTCCTCTCCGATGACAGTTGTTATTTTGATTGCGATTCGATTCTCATTACTTTCCACATAAAGTTTTTCTGTTTTTATGTTTGCACGAATGCGAGCGATCCAATTCGAACCGAACCGCCTGCCCTAAAAGAGGTTATATTTCATTTAAAATGCGTACGACCACATTGCTGCTGCCGCGGGGTTTGCCTTTAAAAATATGCTTACCATTCGCCAGAGATTGTTGTTTCCCGAGAGGCAGCAATTATAAAAAAACACGGTCAAAACAAAATACGGAGTAGGTTGAATTCGCGATCTTTTTTTTCTCTCGCTGCCTTGACAACGTCTGGCGCCGGATCAATATCGCTGCTAATGACAGGAAACAATGGGTTTTAATTGAAATTGCATCCTTTTTCGGCGATGTTAGTTTTTGCAATGGGGTATTATGACCATTTTCGATTCGGTGGCTAATGCTTTTTTTTCTCTTTCTTCTAGGTGCAAATTTGGAAGTGATGGGTTCAAGACTCGCATAATGCTCGGTTGATATTCGATTGTTTGTTTACGTTTACGGCGAGGGAGAAAGCCGTTGTGATCGTTTAACGAGCTTGGAATTTTGTTCGGAACGAGTGATGGTAGCTCAAATCTCTGAGCGGCGATCAGCCGATTCGCTCTCACTCTCAGTTCGCTGAGTTAGCCGAAGTAGCTCGGCCGGCAGATTCTCGAACCAGCTGGTGCGGAATCGTAGAATACCGAACGCCAGAGCATGACTAAGAAAGGGTAAAGTGGTTGATCGTCGCCTCTCTCTGAACGATCGATCTGATTCCTCAGTAAACAAAAAAAAATCACCACCGTCACTTCTGGCCCACCGTTTAAGTGTGGAATGGCGAAGATGACCAGGCCGTTGCGCGTAATTAACTTTGCGGGGTTTTATAGTTGAAGCTCATAGTTCTAACCCGGCGAGAATATAATCTGACCGACTGGCTGGCTCGTCAGAACAGAAGTCATTCACTTTTACCCCCCTTCTTTGCGGTTACTGTTCTCGTTTTCTCCGAATCGAGCCTCTTTAGAAGTAGCACCTAGGGCTTCAGCCAATCGGAACTACGCATTGCTTTGACGTGAACATTTCTGTTTCTTGTTTTTTTTTTCAGTCGGACAGCCTGCTTCGTTTGAAAGGTGGCACTTGTTGTTGTTGAGGTTGCTGTGCGTAGTTCTAACGGCAGATGAAGATGATTTCGGTAAATATGGGCTAATTGCTTACAACTTGTGCGATTAATGGCCACGAAACGGGCCGTCTCCGGTAACGATGCTCGGCTAATGATGGTGATTTGTGCAATATTTGTGGTATGTTTTGCTGCGACTGAAGCTGGAATAAATAACATGAGATGAAGCTTTCAAGGTCGTTAGGAATGCGATGCTTCAAAATGTGGTCAACAAACAACTCTAAGACACGATTTTTGACGTTGGACTTCGTCTTTGTTTTCTGTACTGAAGTACAATTTAAAAAAATATTGAATAGCGATCGTCAAGAAAAGTGGTCTGGTTTTGAGGGTTAATATCTCAGTCGTTTCTCCAAAGATTTTCAAAATTGTATCTGCAACCGATCGAAAATATGTCTACGCATCGATTACAATAAAGGACATTGTTGATTTCGGGCCACATACGGTTGAATAATTCGTAAATGTTAAACCTTGTTTTAAAAACTGTATTAATTCAAAGGATATTGCATTGTACAATTAAAATGGCTTACATTTAGTAGAGTAGCCCTACGTCATCATTTCGAACAACCCAAAGGGGCTGTACCTTGTAGCTTTTTTTTAAAGAGATCTAGTCCATTCATTTCGCTTTATTTTAAGTTCTTTTTGGAATCCTATTGTATCAAATCTCGAGTTCGCATTCGCACTTCTCGCATCCAGTTGCCAATCCAGATGCCTATATTCCACTAAAATATTTTGATCATTTTTTTCTTGTTTTGTGGAGTTTTCTTTGGTTGATGTTATCAAAATATGTTGTTAATATACTTTTTTTTAACATTTCGGGATTAACTTTTCAAAAGGGCTTAACATTCCATTGATTTGAAAAAAAACTATAATATCTTGAAAACGGATGTGACTAAAACTCTAAGTTCAAAGGATAAATCATGATAATAATATTTCAATCTTTCTAAGGGAACATCCACAAATTACGTGATATATTATGGGAGGGGGGCTCAGATAGAAACGTCCCAAACAGATATATTGCCTTTTCACAGAAAACTTAGCATGCATAGAATATTCAGAAAGAAGAAGAAGCAGCATCCGCAGCTGTTGCTTCCTTCAATGATTTGAATATTACCAAGCAAACTCGATGCATAGGTACAAGGTAATCGCTGAACAAAATATCGGTGGTTGTCAGTGACGATTGTCAGTTTCGGGTATTTGAATCTGACACCTGGTGCAATTTTTTCTCTGAAATGGCAATAATAAGAATTGATTTTCGGTCCAACCATCAATAACGTAATTTATTTTTTGAAATTGTTCCATACTGCCTTCCCCTTGTATGATTTTTACGAATAAACCTGATAAACGTTTCATGACGCGTAAGAAAACACAAGATCCCTTTACCCGTCTGTCCCAGCAAAATTAATAGATGACTTCTTTGTATAGAACACGCAACAACAAAAAATTCATAATCTGCTTCAGTTTATTTATTTACATAACGGTATAAATACATATATATTTTTACAAAGCGAATATACAATAACAACTCCAATTTTTTTTTGTCGATTTGCATTAATCTTACTTTGTTTCTGTTTCATCACAAACAAAATCCTCATCAACTTCATCGACAGCTTTCATAGTTCCTCCAACGCATCGCAGTTATCGGTGTCGGATGTTGAACGTGTTTCAGAATCTTCAAAAATCATAAAACTTTTCACGATATCTGGATAATCTAGAATTTTTTTTTTCTGTCGTCTTTTCTCCATCCAAAGGGAGCTGATGAATGGGTCTGATTCATTCATGGCACGAATGAAGACATCATGTAAGTTGTCCAGCCTTGAGCGCTTTCTAGCATGATGGGTTCGGTATTTCTTTAACTGTTTGTGCTGGCTTTCTGCTGCCTCTTCTGCTAATATACCAAGCGGCGATGTAGAATGCATAATAATTTCTCCGGCATGAGCGAGTACTTTATGCACAGTTGCAGGAATTTTATACCAATCGTACAATTCCAGATAAAGTCGGTAGGTATCCTTGCAATACGAATCTATTTTTTCGGGGTTTATTGGGTCTTGACAGTTGATAGCAATTAAAATATTTCCAAACCTCACAATCAATTCTTCGTCGATGTTCAGAATTCTGCTTAAAAGCTGATGATTTGCCAATGTTCGTCGACAAACGTTACCTGTAGTACTTGTACCTGCACCACCAGATCTTGGTTGATCTACTCTGACTCCAAAATGCTCATGAAGCTGTTTCGTTATCAGTTTTTTTCTTTGTTCGTATAATTCTTTAAATGGCTGTGAAACCTGCCATTTTTTTAAAATCCATTCTATATGCAATATGCAAAAGGCATTCGAAAAATCGAATCCAAGCATGAAGCGGAGATATACCGTAATGTAGAGCATCTTCGTTTGTTAAAAATCCTTCTTCAAACTTTTCTTTACTGTTCATTACATTAGGCTTTGCTCCACAGATTGGGCAATTTTGCATTGATGAACTTCCTGTAATATACGTGAGGACTTTTCCATCTATCATGCTAAGTACAAAATCAAAATCAACTAGAATTATTTTGTCATTTAAAAGCTCGACCTTCACTGGCGTCAATTCATTCATTTCTTGTTCAATGTCATTTTTTGTGGCAAGAATTACCTCCTTACTCTCTTTGATAAATTCAAGGATGATGGGCCTACAAAATCGAATACTTTGAGGCATAGCATTGAACCACATAATCATTTTTCGATCTTATGCATGAATAACTGAATTGGAGTAAGTGTTGATGAAAATACATCAGAATCATTCTGACATCCTTCTGGCAGCTTCTGGTGGTACTGAGAATACCCGGTTGAGCCATCCATACCCCAACTACATAATAGAATTAGTTCAGCACTATCCAGCTCGTTAGAATCCATGTACTCGTTCAGCTCTGTGTCGATTATTTTCACGATTCGATGCACTGTATTGTCCAAAAGCGCCTGCAGTTTTACTCTAATTTTTGAAGCGGTTGCTTCGATGAACTCGTTGGGAGGTACGCATTTCTTTTTTACTTCCCCGAAGACGCCGTAAGGTGGAAATCGTGATGGTGATTCTCTGTGTATTAGTTCGTATTGGAATCGACTAAATCCAGCTTCGATGAAAAAACTAAAAGCTTCCTCGGGTGACATCATTCCACGTTGATCAGTTAATTGCGACAACATTTTTCTAGAATCTCCTCGATTTCTTAGAATAAGGCCGATGACTTTAACTAAATTTATCTCTTTCCTATTGTAAGCTGTCCTTCTCGCCATTACTAGAGCCTTTTCGATTCTGTCTACTTTGGGATCCAAGCTTTCGTTGTCAATGACACGTCGTTTTCCTCTTTCGCTCAGATCAGCAAAAGGTTTTGAGGGTCTCCCACGCTTTGCAGATGACGCCGAGGTTGAAGGAGCATCTTGTTCTTGTTCGATGAACTCCGCAATGCCGAAGTCTCCATTCATCCAATCCCGAGAATATGCCTCGAATCTTTCCTGTTTTCGTTGTGCTTCATTCCACTTTAGCTTGTATTTACAAGCGGTCGTATAGAGTTTATCCTGGAGACGTTCACGTTTTTCCTCCGATATAGGATAGTTTTCACAAATAAATTTAAAAGCTCTTTCAACATTCGCATTATGCGTCAATTTAGAATCAAACAACAAAATTATAACTCTATTATCCATTTTTACACTTGCACTCAACCGTAGTTTATGGGATTTCAAATAATACACTGTCAGTATAAATACCACTCCTGGTAATAAATCGTACTCTAGGTACTTACCATGAGCCTCAAACATTGAGTACCTAAGCGAGTTGATGGCAGCAAGGTCCACATACACGTAGGTACGAATTAACGAATTTACGAAAATTAATAAAGCAACACCAGCATAAATTTAGGAATCACCTTATTCAAAAACAAGACAAAATAACAAAAAGAACGTAAACTTTAAACTTACATTGGAAAACATGTTAACATGAAGAAGCCCTTGTATGCGATGATAATAATACCGATTTTGTTATTTATAACCAATTATAGCAGAAACTGTTTTAAACATATTTTTAATAATTTTAAATTTAAAAAAGGCTCAGCCCTTTTCAAAATATGGTCGAAATTTTCTGTAAATTGTTAATTTATAACTTATTTTGGTTAAACCATCGCCAGAAATTACCAAAATCGCCCAAAAAGTAAATACGTTTTCATCAACCTAAAATAATGGAATTGCACCAACGTGGTCATTTTTAAACCGCCTGATTTCAAAATGGCGCAAGTTTGCGCAGAGTTTTCCTTCGTAATTTGTTATTATACATCCCACACTTGATTCAGAGCTGCTGGGTTATGCGGGGATATGCGGGGAAAAAAAGTTGCTGATCAACAAAGTTGAAATTTCTAATTTTTTAATGTTTTTTCTTCTCTTAAAGATTTTTTTGATTTTATTTCTGAATGACAACCTATCGTATTATTATTTTTTAAAGCTAGTTTTGTTACCTTTTCAATCATGTATAGTGAGCTAGGGGTTATCTCATAAAAACAGGTCAACATTTAACTTGAGATAAAGCGTATTTTTTCGGCAAAAAGTACGTTTTTTCGCTTACTTACAACTTTGACATCTAATATCTCAGGAATGAAAATTGCTAGAGGCTTGAAACTTTGAAGTTTTCTTAATTTATATGTTAACTTTTGATAAAAAAATAGAAAAAAAGTTTTGGTGAAGGTCACTTTTCCGATTTTTGTCCGCCTGATATCTTATAGTGCATTCCAGCGTCTTTTGTTAAGGTACGATCAGTAAAACCCACACGCTACCCGAGCAAAGGATTATACTAAATTGATAACAAGTTCTAATACCAGATTATCATTTTTTGATCACTGAATATGTTATCGTTCAGGCTGAATTAACAGCCAAAATAACAGAATGAACAACAACAAAAATACTCGTTGAATATTATAATAATAACTTATTTTGTTATCACTGCGAACAACTTGATATCAAATCCTGTTGTGTAAGCAAAATGATTGAAATTGTATCAAATTATGTTATCAACTTGAAATCAAATTCTCGTGCTAATAACTGAAAAAAATATTTTGATTAAAAGCAAATTTTTTTGTTCAAATATGCTGGAAATATTTATAGTTTTACAATTCAACTTATAACGTTCATAAAAAAAAGTGTGTTGAAAATGATAACATATGATAACAAAATTTGCCAATGGTGATAACTAAATTTGTTATACGATAACAGCGGATATCAAAACGATAACTGGGATAACAGCGCTTGTTACTTATATGATATCAGCTTGTTATTTTCCTTTGCTATGGTAGATTGCTTGATTGTTTAAAGAGTGGGCGAAATTGGTCTCGTTCCAAATCTTATTCCCACACACTCAACGTTCGCACTACAACATTCATTATTTGATATGGCCTGTCCGGATATCTTCATTAATACATCTTGCTTCCACTTGAAATAATATTTTCGACATATGATATCAAGATACTCTATATCACATAATATACATACCTTGTAGTGCGAATAGGTTATTAGTAATTTGGGACACTGTTACCCAAGAGGCTGCTTTCATTAACCTCCAATTGCATATGGTTTCTAGAAGGCCTATGTGTGTACAACACTGCCAAATGTGCAAATGTCGAAAACATTATGGCTCCGGCACACGAAAGATATTTTTCGCAATCGACCACCCCTAAACTCCCAAAGACATGTCAACTTTCGTTTCCAGTTGTTTTAGTGGACCTGAAAGGGATCATTTTGGGCTCAAAGGAAAAACCAGGGCCACCACCTCATTTCGTCAAGCTGGTTTACTTGCCCACGGCTTCAGTTCGCTTGGAAACCGCGTATTTGGCTAGCTCTCCCGGTAGCAGGATCGAACGGTGGTTTGAATTTCCAGAGACGTCAGAACCATCCGCCAATTGATTTAAGTCAGTCGAGAAGCTACGCTTTCAATCCCCTCGGAAATGTCAGAGCACATCCTGTTGATAATATCGTCCACCTGGAGATCATTTTCCTCATTGCGTTGTAGATGGTTGTTGTCTGTTTGGGAATTCAAAGTCTATCATTGCCGATAGACGTCTAGGTCGAAATAGTGCAAATGGAACGTTTGACCAGCACTAGGAAGTAAATATGTAGGGAAATTCCATTGTTAACTCTTTAGATAGCATTTGGTGGACCTGAAAAGGGCCGTTTGGTTTTAATGATTATACGGCCCTGGTTGTATTTTCTACGATGGTTGAGAGGGCCACCATTTTTAAAATGTAGAAGATAGCTATGGATCTATTGGGGGGAAGATAACTAATTATAGTTCATGGCAAAAATGATAAATTTTGTAATTATTGGATGTTTTATAGAAGAATTTTACCAATTTTATGTACTATCTCAGTACATCATCGTATGAGCTTGAATATATTTTACAAGAAAATAACTGTTTCTGTGTGAATTGAGTATATAACTCAAACAAACATGAATCCTGGAGAGTGTGAGCTGTTTAGTGGAATACCTGTAACTAGAAATGAGAAGAAATATTAGTAATTTCCATTCAATTCCAACTACTTTTATTGCTTATCTTGACAGAAACGTGTATTTCGTCAACAATGTGCTACTCAAGACTAGTCAAGTATTAGTACACGACACTGAAGAAGTCTGCACATTGTAGACGAATCCGCGTATATTTCAAGAGAAGCAATAAAGGTAGTTGAAATTAGATGGAAATAACTAATCTTGTTTTTCATTTTCTGTTTGACATATTCTCTGAAAATTGTAGAAACTTTAGATCAGGTAGTAAAATGTAGAGAAGATTATTCATGCTATAAAAGAAATCATTAATAAATAATATGTTACTTTCAAAATATACTTTTATGTTTTTGAGAATAGCTCAAAGTCAAAGAAATAAAGGGTGTCCACGATTAAATCGCCACACTATGAAATTGCTCTAACTTTTTAACCGTTGGGTAGAATTTAATGAATTTGGGTGGATCTAGTTCATAGTGCATTATTTACATCCTGCAAGTTTCATAGTCCTGTGATCAAAACTCGCGGAAATGGAGTCGAAAGAACAGCTCGTGCGTGATAAAATCTTGCGCATTCATCACGAGAACAAGGATCTCTCGCATCGTTCCATCGCTAAAACGTTGGGAATCGCGAATTCCACGGTGTCGCGAGTGATTAAGCGGTTCGAGGAATGGTTGACCACCGATCAGAAACCCAGAAGTGAAGGAAAAAGTATTCCGTACAACACCAAAAATCACAACCGCGTAGTTGGGGCCTTCACATCCGTTCGGGATGTGGCTAAGAAGCTGCACCCATGCCGAAGTTTTGTCCAGAAGGCCAAAACTTAGACTGGGCTTCGAACGTTCAAGTAAAAAAGGCCCCTAATCGCGACGAGAAGCAGAACAAGTCCACCAAAACCCGTGCCAGGAAGTTGTACCTCAACATGCTGACGAAAGTTGAATGCTGCATCATGGACGACGAAACATATGTGAAGGCCGACTTCAAACAGATCCCCGGCAACCTGTTTTTCACGGCCAAGGATAAGTTCAGCGTTCCGGAGCATGTCCGCACTCAGAAGATGTCCAAATTTGCGAAGAAATTCCTGGTTTGGCAAGCCATCTGCACGTGCGGGAAGCGGAGTGCACCTTTCGTGACCCAGGACACGATGAACGGACAGGTGTACATAAAAGAGTGCCTCCAGAAGCGGCTGCTTCCTCTCCTGAAGGCCCACAACGTCCCAACAATCTTCTGGCCGGATTTGGCCTCATGCCACTACTCCAAGGACGTGCTGAAGTGGTATGCGGACAATAAGGTCAATTTCGTGCCGAAAATGTTCAACCCTCCCAACACTCCGGAGCTCCGCCCCATCGAGAAGTACTGGGCGATTATGAAGCAGCACCTTCTTAAACGACCTAAGGTAGTGAAGACAGTCGAGGAACTGAAGAAAGTATGGGTTTACATGCAAAAAACGGTTGATTCACAGGTTGTGCAGAATCTTATGGCCGGGGTTAAGGCCAAGGTGCGGGCATTTGCGTATGGACTGTAAATAAAATACGAGTAAAATGGTAAAATGAAGTTTAATAGTTATTTCTCAATCCCTGAAAATTTGATGGCAATCGGATGAAAACTCGAATTTTGCGAATCAATTTTGTGTGTGGCAATTTCATCGTGGACACCCTTTATACGAAGTCATATTCGAATCGCCCCTAGAAATAAGAATATCCGAACAAGCAGATGAATGACTTTCACTTAAACGTACACTTTTGGTTCTGTTTTACTGATGTAAAGGGGAATATAATGTTTTGACCCTTTTCAAATGTTAGTCTAGATGATTATTGTTTTTTTTACCAAATGTTCAATACATTCAATTCTTTATGAACGCTCAATTTTATTGGATTTTATAGGGGTGTTGAAGGCCATAACCGGACGAGTTTGCGTGATACACGGTAAAAATAGGACATGAAAAAGTTGTTGTGAGAAACACTTTTTTTTCCTTAAAAGAGCCCATCTTGCAATGTATGGCGAATTTTTAGAAAATTTTATTGCCTTTATTAAAAAAAAAATTAATTGCAATTCTAAAATGGCCATTTTTTGCAAATTGACTTTAAATTTTAAAATATTTTTTTTAATGTGTTTGAATCGATTTTCTATTTTTTTAAAGTTTTTTCATAAAAGTTAAGAAAATGTTCTAAATGTCACCCCCATACATCCCTTTTTTGTAAGTCTTTTTCTTTTTGAGTTATGTTGACATGGAAAATTAAAAGAGCCTTAAAAGAGCCTAACTCGCAATGTATGGCAAACTTTTGGGCAATTATATTTCCTTAATTTGAAAAAAATTCGTCCAATTCTAATATGGTCATTTTTCGCAAATTGACTTTAAATTTTAAAATATTTTTTTTAGTATGTAAGAATCGATTTTCCATTTTTTACAAGTTTTTTCATAAAAGTTAAGACAGTTTTCTCCCATTCGTCACTTTTTTGTAAGTCTTTTCCTTTTTGAGTTTCGCGGATTCAAAAAAATTTCTCAATAGAAGATTCCTTACTGTTGATATAAATCGATCCAAATAAACTTCCGAGCATTATTAAGAATTACATTGTCATTCCAACTGTTGCAACTGTTTCAACTGTTGACATAAATCAGGGCCGAACAGCATCCTTACTGTTGGTACAAATCGGCGTTCAGGTGTTTTTAAAATCTTTGAGTCTGTAAGGATCAGACAGACAGACAGACAGACAGACAGACTGGAGTTATGCATAAACATTAATAAATTCAACATTCAATTAAAAACCAGAATGAGTATTGCACATTGACATTCGTCAGTTCCAAATAATGCGGTCTGCCAATGCACCGGTGCCAAACCCCAATCCATGGGTCATACGAAAAATGTTTCGATAAAAGTAGATCACCAGTTAATCAAAACAACACTCATTGATTCCCGCAAACAAATCCAATCACGGGATCAACATTTCTCGGAACATTTCCCTCGCCTTATCTCTCCGCGCCCCATTATTATCAGTCCACTCAATCAATTCCAGTTTGCCATCCACCTGCCACCGGTCACAATCTACTGCCTTGTCAGTTTATTTAGTAGGAAACCATCACCTTCTTCGCACTAATTTCCTCACCTCTTATCTGTTTTTGTTTTCCTTGCAGATTTATCCGCGTGCGCACTTCGGAGTACACACATCGTCCGCAGACAATCGCGTAGACCGGCCAGAACCGATTGCACCGCGTCCTTCAAAACACATCGTAGTCATGCAACCTTCAATCCACGATCGGTAATCCCAAACGTAAGCCAGAAAATTTCGGAATTTCCCTCCGCTAACGCAAATGCACTGTTGTTATCCGATTATGACCTCAACGTGCCGCGGCAATGAATGTGGACAGCAGTTTTGATTAACCGAGCCGAGCCGATCGGGATGACCGAACCTATTGCTGCTGGTGCCTCATCCTCATCACCACACTCTCCCTCCGGTCCGGTCTCCGTCACGGTGGCCGGCCTAGTGGGCATGTTCGAATCTCAGTCGACAACTGACGTCAAAGCCGCTGTCAGAGCTACTCGCCATATTTGCTCGGTGCTGGGCAGACGAGGAGCGGAAGGAGACAGCAGTATCTTTAGTTGCTCGCTTGAGCTGGGAGATAACGATAACGGCGGGGGTGAAATGACCGGCACAAAAGCCAGCGGCAGACCGCGCCAGCGGAAGACTGCCGTCTACAAACGGTACTGGGACGGAGATGGCGAAGAGGAACGACGTTCCGGATCGGGGTCGTTTTCCTCCGGAGTCGAAAGTGACGAGGACATGGTCCGGTTTCCGTGCGTCGAACGGCTTATTGAGATGTATGCAAACATCATCAAGCAGAAGGAAGCTGAAACGCAGACCTTCCTGAACAGTATGGTTGCTGCTGGTGGTGGGAAGGGTCGAGGTGTACGGGGTGCGCCGAATGGTGATGATGATAAAAGGCTATTAGATAAGACGGCTGTCGTGGCTGGTGATAAGAAGACTGCTTATTTTGCCACTGAAGTACAGTTGACAACGGTAAGCAGTACAGCACTGGTAGAGCAGCTGGATGCCAGCAGTTCTGGTCGCATTCGAGAAAGTAAAAGTCCCGCATCGGACGACGGTTGGAGTACCACTCAGCAGAGCCCTTACTGTTCCAGCGACGAAGAAAGTTCCACCAGAGTAAAGCTGAAGATGAAAAACCGAGACAAGGTAACCCGTTCGTCAAGTTCCGACTCAGCCCTCGGGCTAGATGAAGACATCGGCCAACAGGAGCACCAGCAGATCATCAACAATGTCGGCAAGACGCGCCGTTTAACACTTGGAGTGTTGGATATTCCTCTGCGCTCGGCACTTTTGCCCGTTGCTGAACCGGCACTTCTCCCGACCTCGGATAATATCCCCATCACCGGAGACCACTGCCCAACGGTCGTTCGCAGTAAAATGATCCTGGAAGCTCAGCTCATTGAGCTGCCGCTTGCTTTCAATTCATCCCTCGCAGACTCCGGTTCAACGGAGGCCCTCGGCTGTCCTAGCAATTCGATCTCCCGCCGAGAGTCCGCCCAGAGCTACGTCAGCGATTCCGGTGTCGATGGAGTTCGCTACGTTCGTACGCCATCCGTAGTCGTATCGGACTACTCGGATGACACCATGTGCGGCATCACCCTCGAGGAAATTGAATACCTTCGAAGACATCGGCTACGCCGGGCTTCCACCGATTGCGATTCGGATATCAGTGCGGCTTCGTCCTGTAGCAATTTGAACTACTGCGGATCGTCGATCAGTGCGTTGGAAGGTTGTGACTATCAGTGCGGCCTGCGTACTCCGGAGCGGAAGGTTTCCGACTGTTCGACCTGTTCGACGCTGAGCTGCGAAGAGGACGATGCCGTTTTGAGGCACCGGTTGCAGGATCTCGGTCTACGGCCACCGGCGGTCTGCAGTGATCTCAACGAGAAGGCGCACCCAGAGCTGCACGGCAAGAAGCGGCCAACCAAAAAGAAGGTTTGTAACCATTGAACGATGCGAACGGGGGCCAGTTGTTAGTTGGGTAGTGATTTAGGTTTATTCTGACGTATTCAGAGTTCAAACAAATTTGGGTGTGTAAACTAGTCCGATGTGAGGTGAAGCGCAGGATCTTCTGCTGCGTGTGTATGTGTGTATGTTTGTATATGTATAAATCTCCGATGCGCTCAGAAGCGCGTGATGTTCTAAAATGTATTATTATTACTTCTTATTGCTATGTTATCGTGTAATAAAGATAAGGAAAGACGTAGATGCAAGATGATTGGCGTGCGGCGTTCGATGATAGGGTATGGGAAAAGGCGTTGGGTATTGATGACCTGCTATAGCTGCGCTCCATTCAATCGGTTGAGATACGATTGACGTCTTATCGGTTGCGGCGATGCGTCTCAGGGGAGTCTTTTGAACCTTTATGTTAGATTGTACTTCACCTCGTTGGTTGTGTTGAGTTTTGTTTTACGGGAGGAATCCAGGATTCACTAAAGGAAAATTTCTTATGGAAATGCATGATTGTGAAATGTTAGTGTTCGAATAAGGGAACATATTTTTTCCGAATTTACGAAAACAATTAAGCAATGTAAATAAACATAACAACCATTATAACCATTAATTTCGAGCATACAACGAAATTCAGAAACATGCAGAAGACGATGTACAACTAAATACATATTTCCAGGGGTAAAGGGTGAGACCATAATTATTTCGACACGTTAGATTAATTGGTTAATCGGAAATGAAACCATTTTTTTTTTCAGTTTAATTCAGTTTGCCTGCGATGATTGAATTTGAGGTTAATTTTTAGAAAAATTTAGGACATTTTCGATTGACGCCCTCCATTAGAACCAATTCGTTATTCCCTTTTTGTCCACTTCTTCCTTATTTATTTTCGTTCTTTATACCTAGAACTTTGGAAACAGTCTCCAAACTTCCTAAATGTGCCGAAAATTCTGATAAATTCTTGAATATTTGAACTTTCTCACTATTCAACCTTTCTCGGGTGTTAAAAAAAATATTTACCCGGATACCCGGCCAATATTTCCCGGATTTCAACCCTTTCTAGAATTATGAAATTTCAACCAAGACAATGTTTATACTCCCAGGGTTGTTACGGCAGCGCGGATTTCGCGAATTTCGCGGATTTCGCGATTTTCGCGAATTTGGCGCGGATTTGTTCATAAAATTCGTTCTGGCGCGGATTTAGCGCGGATTCGTTCAACACCATATTGATATACTCACACAGAAACAAAAGCGTTCACGAAAATGAAAACGGACCGTGAACTAGTTCACTTTTTCAGGATTTTTACCTAAAAACGTGATTTAGTTCATGATTACGTGATTCAGTTCACGGTGTATTTTTGCTTGTTCTCGAATTCATGACTGCAGTTCACGGATCCTGGAAAAAGGAATATTTATTTATTTATTTGACGTCAAACAATACTTTGGACGATCCATGTGGTCATGAAAAATATTTCTTTTTATGCAGCAGGAACTGATGGAAGCGCCCTGAAGATGATTGCTCCGAATGACCTAAAACGATCTTCCCTGACTCGTCAGAAAATGACTCATTTGGTAAACGAAGCAATCGGACCTTTTTTCAAGGGTCTGTTTTTGGAAAACATCAAAGATCAGACGACGACGAATATGAAGCGAGTAATAAACAAAAATAATTGGCTATACTACTGAGTACTTCTCAAAGAGGCTCCGAAAAATTAGCATCTTCCACCTGAGAAGCGTATTCCTTGGAAAAGCCACTGCGAACGTGTTGCTGGAGAAAATTCAAAAAGCACTTACCGATAATCACATTAGTACCGATCGTTTAGTTATGGCTGGTCACAATGCACTATGGTCCAGATTACGAATTTAAGAGGAAACATGCTCCCAGCGCTTAAACTTGAAACTTTACAGCAAAGTGATGTTCTACAACATGGTTTGTATCACTAAGGCCCATTTTGTGATGTTAATTAAAATTAGGGTGGTCCCCATTTTCACGGAAATACAAAACCTAACTTTTTTATTTGCAGAAATAGACGTTTACACTTCTGGGCAAAGTTGTAGCGCAAAAAATTTCATGGAATTTTTATATATAAATTTTTATGTAGCCTAAAAATTGACTGATTTAAAGCAATTTTCCCTCATCAACATAGGGTGTACCATAAAAAAAAGTTTTTTTGCCCTAACTTTTTTATTTCAATTCTCACCATAAAATTGTGTTCAAACGAGTTTTAGAACTTATAAAGACGCGTACTTTGGTGCACATACTTAGCCGCTAGCTTCCACCAATCAATAGTTATTGAAGTTTTTCTTAAAAAAATACGCCCTTTTCAAATGTTGATTTTTATGATTGGGGCAAACACAAACAAAAATTAAAGACGTCATTCAAAAGATCAATTCATATTGTTTAGCATATGTGAAAACTAGATAAATGTTATTTCTGTATCTTGAGAAAATTACATTTGAATCTGGCATGGTTTTAGAAGAAAAACTTCAATAACTATTGATTGATGAAGGCTAGTGGCAAAATTAATATATCAAAATACACGCCTTTAAAAGTTCTACAACTCGTCTGAACAAAATTTTACGATGGAAATTGAAATAAAAAAGTTAGAACAGAAAAACTTTTTTTTATGGTACACCCTAAGTTGACGAGGGAAAAGTTGCTCTAAATCGGTCAATTTTTAACTTTCAAAAAAAATGGTGATGAAACTTGAAATAGAAACAAAGGCCCATTTTTTTATGTTGATTAAAATTAGGGTGGTCCCAATTTTCACGGTAATACGAAAACTAACTTTTTTATTTGCAGAAATAGACGTTTACATTCTTGAACAAAGTTGTAGCGCACAAAATTTCATGGAATTTTCACATAAATTTTTTTTTTTAGCTTGAAAATTGACCGATTTAGAGCAACTTTTCCCTCGTCAACTTAGGGTGTACCATAAAAAAAAGTTTTTCTGTTCTAACTTTTTTATTTCTATTTCCATCGTAAAATTTTGTTCAGAAGAGTTGTAGAATTTTTAAAGGCGTGTATTTTGATATATTAATTTTGCCACTAGCCTTCACCAATCAATAGTTATTGCTGTTTTTCCTCTTAAACCATGCCAGATTCAAATGTAATTTTCTCAAGATACAGAAATAACATTTATCTAGTTTTCACATATGCTAAACAATATGAATTGATCTTTTGAATGACGTCTTTAATTTTTGTTTGTGTTTGCCCCAATCATAAAAATCAACATTTGAAAAGGGCGTATTTTTTTAAGAAAAACTTCAATAACTATTGATTGGTTGAAGCTAGCGGCTGAGTATGTGCACCAAAGTACGCGTCTTTATAAGTTCTAAAACTCGTTTGAACACAATTTTATGGTGAGAATTGAAATAAAAAAGTTAGGGCAAAAAAAAACTATTTTTTATGGTACACCCTAAGTTGATGAGGGAAAATTGCTTTAAATCAGTCAATTTTTAGGCTACATAAAAATTTATATATAAAAATTCCATGAAATTTTTTGCGCTACAACTTTGCCCAGAAGTGTAAACGTCTATTTCTGCAAATAAAAAAGTTAGGTTTTGTATTTCCGTGAAAATGGGGACCACCCTAATTTTAATTAACATCACAAAATGGGCCTTAGTAATACAAACCATGTTGTAGAACATCACTTTGCTGTAAAGTTTCAAGTTTAAGCGCTGGGAGCATGTTTCCTCTTAAATTCGTAATCTGGACCATAGTGCAATGGTCCAAACGTCAATAAATCGCTGTCTTGGAAATTCAACAATCAGTTGATTGCTGATCGTGGTTTCGGGATGATCAACAATGGAACCTGTGTGGTTCACATTATTCACAACGCATTCAGGTAAATTAAAGGTTTAATTTTGTTTAAATCATAAGAAACATCAGTAAACAATGATAATTTTTCAAAACTAATAGTTCATCCATCCAAACTAACAGTTTCGACAGATAATGGGCCGTATGAATAAAAGAGTATACTTTACTTTCACTCATGCATTTCTTATGAGTGAAAGTACAGTATACTCTATTATTCATACGGCCCAATATTATAGTTTGGTGACAACTACATGAAACCGGAAATTCTCTTTTGAAATGAACTACGATCATGTGAAATCTGCTATTGAATTAGTTCTGAGGAACTCCATTTTTATTGTCTTTTTGGGGAATACAAAGCTAGATAAAAGTAAAATTTCAAGAATTTCCAAGAAATTCGGATCATCATTTAATGATAATTAAGATGAGAACTCCAAAGCAAATGAAAAGAGACAGCCTAGGAATTTCGAATGAATAATTCTAGAAGTTTCCAGGAATAACTCCATGAGGATTAATATCCAACCGAAGAATTATTTCTTGAAAATACGAAGTTTAATACCTAAGAATTCTAAATGGACTCAGGGACTTAAATTCTAAACTATTAAAAATCTAAGAAAGCATTTTATTATTTGTTTGCTAGTAGATATGTATTATAACCTTCATTTTTTTAGGGCTGCTATCAAACAGTTTGGATATGTTGTTTCTGATTTGGCAAAGTATCTGTACTTTGTCGTTCCGTCGAAGTGGGAAGAATTCAAAGAAAGCTGCATCACCAAGCCTAAACGTTTCCAAAAGCATGTTGAAACCCGGTGGGCAACTCTCGGACCAGCTGCAGAAGTGGTTCTTTCAAACTACAACCACTTAGTTTCTTTGAAAAAGAAATTGCAAGGGCTGGCAAAACGGAGCTTTTATGAAGAAGAGGTTTTACTGCTGCCAGATATCAAAGAGCAGGTTCTTTTTGTGATTGAATCAGCAGGAGAAACGGAAAAGTTGCTTAAGTATCTCGAAACGAATGAGTTTATTCTTTTCGATATTTATGATAGGATTCTTGCATTTTTGGTCACTTTGATGTCAAGAGTTTACGATCCAAAACAGATAACGGAAGCCATCAACAACAAAATGCTAATGGAAGAAGATTTTCTTAAGGATACGGATGTAATTATTTACAAATCCATTCTTGACGCTGCAGGAAATCAACTCAATAAGCATTTTAAAGACCACACTAAGGCTTTCGTTTCGTACTTGTTTTCCAAAGATGTTCCGAATGAATTTGTTAGACTAGTCAGCAACTTCAAGGTTGGAAGGATCATAAATAAGAAATCGTCCACTTAGTCGATGTTATTGATTTTAAATTAAACAAATCTAAAATTCACGAAGAACTAGTACTTGCAAGTGTCAAGTTGTCAACTAAAACGTTTGAACAGAAACAGATTTGGAAGTACTTGTTTTTTATTCCAGGACGATTCTCTGAAATGAGAACATTGCTCAACATTGTAACTTGCGTATCTCATTCTAATGCAGAGGTCGAGCAAATTTTCACTATCTAAGCATGTGTTACCGGAAAACCGAACTAGGCTCAGTGAACATCAGTTTAATAATCGTTAAAAATATTTTGAGTGGCATGCATTTTTTTGAGAATGATTTAACCAAATTTGTTGTTTCAAAGGACTTGATTTTGAAGGCAAAATTTGCAAGGCAATCTTACGAATCCAAACAGAAACAAAAGAAAGATTTTGAATTAGTGGAGGCACAAAAAATAAGGAAAAAGCAAAGAAGGAAGCAAGGCCCCAGATCAAAAAGCAAGAAGAAGTTGTAGGAATGAAAAGGAAGCTAAAGAAGATATTTTTGATTTGATGGAAAAAGAAATCAGAGCTATGACATCCAATAATCCAGAAACATCATTCCTGAAAGTTCTTTTGAAACAAAAAGATAACATCCAGCAGGAGGAACAATTAGAAAGGGAAAAAATAAGCTCATATGAAGGCTATTGAGAACAATTAAATGTTATGACGTATATGTTAAATAAATACGTACCTATCTTGATACACCATTGACAAAATATGGATCATTCTCTTTGACATACTTTACATATCGGTTGTGTTCGAGTGCTTTCATCACTCACTCAAACGTCCTGTGCTCCTTCAGGGGTGGACTTGGCCAGCGTGGATCACATCTTGGGTCATTGGTTGTTTTTGTCTGGACATTTTTATTAAGTTGGTTATCGGTCAATTTATTTGACTTAGCTCATCGTGACTTATGTTTCCCTCTTTACAGAATTTATTTCACACTGAAGTTTTCAATTACATTCCTGTTTTGAACAATGCATCTAATTGGTTCAAAAACGCAGACAATCTAATGGCTGGGTTTTTCTGAAGGAAATTAATCAAAAATCTACTTTTATTATTTGTAGCATACTGCCAAAAATGAGTGATGAATGTTATTGTTTACCCCTTTACCCCCGTTCCCCATCCTATATATTTCGTGTGTGGATTGGATTTGAAGGCGCGGATTTGATTTTGAACTCGCGCGGATTTGGCGCGGATTTGATTTTGAACTCACGCGGATTTGGCGCGGATTTATTTTCAGACTTCTCGTAACAACCAACTCCATTTGAATGGTTATACTCTCAAAAACGTATTGTTTTTTCTTTATTATAGAGACTTTCTGCTAAGAACTGGTTCGTCTCTTTATCGAATAAAAAAATACGAGAAAGAGTCCTGAAGGGGCTCTCCCAAGTTTTGGAGGATGAATCCCCTTATTATAATAAGTTTTCACCCAATACAAGGAGAGTCCGTTAGTCCTGTTCTTTCCGATTTTCCGATCCATTATTTTCAATTTGCTTTCTTCCGCTGTTGAGTTTTTGTCTAGTTGCTCTGAAGTTCTAGGGGGAAAGAGAGAGAAGCGGTTGGCACCGGCAGCAGGCATCGTGGAGGAATCCGCGACCGGAAACTCCTTTATCTTTCCTCTGTGTGGCTCTACATTCGATTGAAAAGGCTGGTATCCTTCAAAAGAGGAACACCGCCGAAGAAGAGGAAAACCGTCTCGCATTGTATCTCCTTTAATCCTCCGTAAAAGAATTCCTGATCCTCCTTGCCCAGCACATAGCCATTTTTCGGCCCATTTGTTCTCGATGACCATGGTTACCCACTATTTCATGTCAGGAGCTGGGACCAGATTTGTGTGAAGTGCCTGTCGTCTTCCGGAAGCTGCTAGGTGGAATTCTTAAATGACCTGCAATCCATATGAACGTTGTATTCGGCGGTGTCTTCCACTGAGTCTTTGGATCCAAGGATGTCCTGCGTTGTCCGACTCCTAGTGCGGCCACTACGCTGGCTGAATCCGTAAGGACGGCAATCGGTCGGTCGGCTGGTGTTGTTGCAGCTATTGCTCTTAAAATGGACTTATCAAACGGCCGAATTTCTGCCTCCGCGCAAGCCGACATTGCCGGCGTTGAAGGTAGAAAACCGAAGGTAATCCGGATCGCTCTTTGATAAACACGTGCTAGCTTTGTTTTTAGGGTTTTGATCCTCATCGCCGTGACCTCCAGTCCATAGTTTAGTCCATCCGTGAATTAATGATGGCTTTACTAATTTGCAGCCTAGTATCTCTGATAGCGTGTATGTGTTTACCGGCTAACTTCTGAAGCAGGTTTAGCCTGCTTTCACAGCTCTCTCGAACCCTGTCGAAATGTGGGACGTTACTGAGAAGACGGTCGAAAGTAACCCCCATTTTATGGGAATTCGTCGACTGATCGGGTGTTGATCATTTGGTGTGGCTGGTGACAAGTGTGAATATATCCACTTCGAAACCTCGAACCCCGCGTCCTATGCCCAATTGGCAACGTAAGACGCCGCCTATGCCAGTTTCGCCTCAAGGCCTTGGCTGCATAGACAAATATCCGAATGCCTCCTGGGAGCCGCTGAAACACCCCGTTCATACTAATAAGAAAGAGAGTGACTGCCAGTACAGACTTACTGTGGAACCCCGTTTCTTCTTTGTTAATATTTGACCGGGTGCTTGGAATGTTCGATTTTGTAGGAAACCTTTGATTACACTCATGATCCGCCCTTTAAGGTCCCAGTCGATGATCTGGTGCAGGTGTTTGGCAGCAGGCTCGATTGTAGAGCCTTCGACAGATCCCCCTCCATTAATGCATCTTCTAACGCCTGTCGCATGACCCCGAAATAAGTACTTGTTCCACGTCCAGCGCGGAATGCATGCTGTCTCTCATCCAAAAGGCGTTCTTCGTTATGAAATTCCATCAGCCATCCGTTGGTCATTCTCTCCATAGCTTTTGAGATGCAACAAGTCTGGGATATTGGCCGGTAATGGGATGCTTCGTGTCCAGGTGTCTGGCTTTAAATTGGCACTACGAGGCCGTGTCTTCATCCTTTGTGGAACGACTCACTCATCCATTCTAGATTGATTTTCTCTAAGTGTCCTGCCGAACCCCCCTCTAACCTTGGATAAGGGCAAAATGAAGCTCGTCGATATTGAAAGGTTGATTTATGTCCATCCCAACTCCGTCATCTGTGATGGTGACGTTAATGATAAGATTCGCTGCTACTGAGTTCTTTCGGATGAATTCCGGTTTGTAGCCCTTAACCCACTGAGATCGGTGGAGTATCTTCCTTGCAAATTCTTCGCTTACCGCTCATAGCGTTGACCTTAGACCATAGGTCTGGGATTAATTTCATCAATGAAGCGTTCCCAGCTGTTCTGCTTGGCTGCTTTTTACAACATCTCGTTGCTCTCGGTAGATTCTGGCCTGCGGTTTCTCGGTCTGGGTGACCGACTGTGCAAACCATTCGCCGCAGGTGCTTTTCGTGGGGCTTTTACTGCGGCCTTGCTAGTCGCAGACCACCAATGGGTGCCTTCTTGCCTGGGCTAGGGCTGGTTTTTGGTATTGCTTCCACAGCGGCAGCAAAAATGAGTTCCATACTCGTTGGTAGGAAGTCCACTCTTACCTTACCTTACCAATCAGACTAAGACCGGCGTGGCCTCTGCTGTACACAGAAGTTGTCTCCATTCTATTCGGTCCATGGCTGTCACTCGCCAGCCTCGCTGTCTGCGGAGGGTCCGCATGTCGCCTTCTACTTGATCGATCCACCTTGCTCGTTGCGCGCCTCTTCTTCTTATACCTGTCGGTTCGTTTTCGAGAACCATTTCACAGGGCTGTCGTCCGATATTCTGACGACATGCCCAGCCCATCGTAGTCGACCGATTTTTGCGATGTGTACGATGGGAGGTGCAATTCGTGGTTCATTCGCCTCTGCTCACGTTCCGTCTTCCATCTGCACTCCACCGTTGATGGTTCAAGACTGCAAGGACGTCACTCTGCTTCCTTATATAGCCACTTTGACTACGAGAAAACTCAAGGGCCTCGTCGAGCTGTATTCCGAGGATGTCTTCACTGGCAGTTAAGACAAGTTTTGGGGACTAGGCTCGCGCTGGCAAAAGACATGTTCCGGTTTTCAGCTATTTCTTTAACGTCGATACCCCGTCGGTTTTGAGGGTGTTTCCCAGTCAACTGACATCTCCCATTAGTGAGACTTGGCTCTTCCGGGGACTTGAGAAACTTATCCAGACGGTTCCTGAAATGGGGCTCCTTTCTGCAAGGGATGTAGATGGAGACAATGGTGACTTCCAAACGTATGGTCACTTCTGGAAGATCTGTATTTGCTTCTACTCATACGAATGGCAGGTGGGAGAGCACACCAATTCCTACAGAATGGTATATGTTATCTCCCTTATATTCCATTTATATTCCACTGGATCAACCAGTTGGTGATGGCTGGTAGCAGCAGGTCGGTCGTGGGGCGGACCCCAGCAGAGTTCCACCGGTAGAAGCAGTCCGCGAGACCACCGCTACCGGCAGAGGTGAAGGACCCGGAAAAATAGGACGATACCAGTAAAGAGTCAAGGACTGGCATTTGATGGTTGCCAGCCTTAACCCTCGGCAGGCCGTACTTTCTCGCACATGTTCTGGCATCCATGGGGATGGTTCCTTGTAATGCTAGTCTTTCAGATCGTCGAGTAGGGGCTTCAGAGTTTTTTTTTTATCACCGAGAATAACCAACAGACGCCGGGGGGCATTCCCTGGTTCCGATTGGTTCGTAACGTCCGCTTTCCAGGGGCTCGACTGTCTCGGGGTTGCGTCCGGAAGCTTTAGTTCCGTCCTCGCCAAACTTGATCTTGACCATGGCTTCCTCGGTGTCCTGCGAGTGATACGGGGGTGGAACCTGCTTGTCCGCCTTGCTATTGAAGCCGTCAGGTTCTGGTCCTCACAGACTTCCGCACCGGCAGGTCCTCCCGGCTACCCAGGCGCAGTTCTTTCCGTACTTGGTTTTGGTGTTGACCTTGTGTTATTGTAGTCATTATTGGCATATTTGTGTGTGTGTGTGTTGTCCTCTTTGACGAGAGAGGACTTTGCTAGTCGCAGATTTACAGGACTTCATCCATCGTAGCTTAGAGCCTGCTAGCTCGGTCGATGAACTATTTAG
>JASCZW010009208.1:0-44208 GCA_034211315.2 Aedes japonicus
CGCCTTACGACCGTCACAAAAAGTGGTCAGGTTTTGAGCGTTAATATCTCAGTCATTTCTTTTTTTTTTTTTTTTAATAATCATTTATTTGTACAGGCTCAATCGAATAAACTTTACAGAGCCAAATTTTCATACTTTTTATACATCATTTATCTTAAAACTAAAGTTAGGAGGATAGAGCCGATTACTCGCGGCCGTCTCGAGGTTAATAGGAATTACAAATTACGGATGGGAAAGAGGGTGGGAATTTAAAGTATGGTTTACATAACACATTAAATTTAAATTCTAAATTATTGAAACACTTATAACTACACAACTTTTGGTTTTCTTTTTATTCGAACATTTTTGAAAGAGAAAAAAACACACGAACACAGAAAAAAAACTTATACTAAACATACATGTTAAACTAACTACAATCTAATGCTAATGTTAGTCAAAAAACACATAAATGAGTTTCATGTACTCCAAATCACGTACAGCCAAAATATCTCGAATTGGCACATTGGGTTGTCTACCTCGAGCCCGAAGGGAATCATAAAGCCCCGATCTGACCTCACGATGCTCAGAACAAGACCAAATAACGTGATCTGCGTCCTGATAGCCTTGTCCACATTCACAGAGATTGCTGTCGCTCAGCCCAACCCGGTATAAATGAGCGTTCAAAGAATAATGATTGGACATGAGGCGAGACATGACACGAATGAAGTCTCGACCCACATCCATCCCCTAAACCAAGATTTCTTCGACACCTTTGGGATGATAGAATGTTGCCATCGCCCCAAATCTCCTTTACTCCATTTATACTGCCAGCTGACGAGTGACTGTTGACGAAAAATAGGAAAAAATTCGTTGAAGGCGATTTGTCGATCACAAATATCGCCTTCCATAGCGCCCACCTTTGCAAGCGAGTCCGCTTTCTCATTGCCCGGAATTGAACAATGAGATGGGACCCATACAAAGGTGATGATAAAATAACGCGAAGATAAAGCACTTAGAAGCTCCTGTATTTTCATGAGAAAATACGAGGAGTGCTTTACCGGCCTCAAGGAGCGAATAGCCTCTATAGAACTGAGACTATCCGTGAAAATGAAGTACTGATCCGGTGGTAATGAGGCAACAATTTCTAGCGTAAAATGTATTGCCGCTAATTCAGCGACATACACGGAACAAGGGGCTTGAAGTTTACGGTTGGCGCTATAAATTTCATTAAATATACCAAAGCCTGCTGACTCCTCTATCAATGATCCGTCAGTGAAGAACGATTTAGTGGAATCAACTTGGCCAAACTTTGCAGCAAATATCACCGGAGCAATCATAGGACGATGATGTTCTGGGATTCCACGAAGCTCCTGCTTCATGGATAAATCAAAATGAACCGAATTGTCGAAATCGGAGAAGCAAACACGATTGGAAATGTTCGGCGAAGGGCTGACATCCTGTGTTATGTACAAATGGTACAAGGTCATGAAGCGGGTTTGAGGGTTCAACTCAAGGAGCTTCTCAAAATTTTCGATCACCTGGGGGTTCATAACTTCACACCTGGTGAGGAGCCGGAGAGATAATTCTGTAAACCGATCCGAGAGTGGCAACATGCCAGCCAGCACTTCAAGACTCATGGTGTGAGTCGAGTGCATGCAACCTAACGCGATACGAAGACACCGATACTGAATACGTTCCAGTTTAATGAAGTGCGACCGAGCCGCTGACTGAAAACAAAAACTACCGTATTCCATAATCGACAAAATCGTTGTCCGGTACAACGTTAGAAGATCTTGTGGATGAGCTCCCACCAGGTTCCGGTAATTGTGCAGAGAAAATTGATCCTTGGCTGGCACTTTCGCTTCACATACTCAATATGGGATCTCCAGGTGCACTTTGAATCGAACCAGACCCCAAGATATTTAAATGACATAGAATGAGCTATCGGCTTACCCCAAATTTGAAGCTTCGGTTGTGCTGGGTTATGCTTCCTTGAAAAAACTACCAACTCAGTTTTCTCCGTAGAGAATTCGATACCTAGCTCTAGAGCCCAAGTAGACAAATTGTCCAAGGTATCCTGTAAGGGTCCTTGCAGATCGACCCCATTGGGTCCCGTGACAGACACTACGCCGTCATCTGCAAGTTGTCTCAACGTACAGTTGTCACCTAGACAACCGTCAATGTCTTTGACATAAAAATTATACAAAAGGGGGCTTAAACATGATCCCTGGGGAGACCCATGTAGCTAAATCGTGAAGCTGTAGAGGTTCCATGAGAAAAGCTCATATGTTTCTCTGACAGCAAATTGTACAAAAAATTATTCATTAATGGTGAAAAGCCACAAGCGTGGAGTTTATCTGAAAGAACTTCAACAGATACTGAATCAAAAGCCCCTTTATGTCCAAGAATACAGAAGCCATTTGCTCTTTTTTAGCAAAAGCTAACTGAATATCCGTGGAAAGCAACGCGAGACAGTCGTTCGTTCCCTTACCCCTACGGAAACCATATTGAGTATCTGAAAGCAGGTTGTTCGTCTCAACCCATTTGTCCAGACGGAAGAGGATCATTTTCTCCAACAACTTTCGAATACAGGATAACATCGCGATGGGTCGATAGGAGTTGTGGTCGGACGCGGGCTTACCAGGTTTTTGAATGGCAATAACTCTCACCCGTCTCCAATCATCCGGTACAATGTTGAGTTCCAGAAACTGGATTAAACAAGTGCAACATGCGCCTCTTCGCGACGTCTGGGAGGTTCTTAAGCAAGTTGAACTTGATCCTGTCAGCTCCTGGAGCCGTATTGCCACACGAAAGGAGTGCGAGAGAGAACTCTACCATTGAAAAGGGTTGGCTAATCTCATCTATCGAATACGTGTTTTCGCGAGGAATCATCCGTGCCGGCACAGAATCTGGACAAACTTTTCGCGCGAATTTGAGGATCCATTGGTCCGAGTACTCTTCGCTCTCGTTGTTCGTAGTTCGGTTACGCAACCTTCGCGCCGTGTTCCAAAGAGTACTCATCGACGTTTCGCGCGATAGCCCGTTCACGAATGTTCGCCAGTAACCGCGTTTCTTGGCCTTGATGAGGCTCTTAAGTTCGCGTTCGAGAGCCGTGTATACTTCGAAGTGCTCAGGTGTTCCACGTCTACGGAAAACTTTAAACGCGTCGGACTTTTTACGGTAAACCTCGGTGCATTGCTGATCCCACCATGGAGAAGGAGGTTTCCTGCGAGATGACGTCCCTGGAACTGGTCGAGTTTGAGCTTGAAGCGCGCTGTCTAAGATCAGGTTGGAGAGGAAGTTATACTCTTCCAGCGGTGAAAGCCTTTCTACCGTCGTTACGGCTTCATCTACTGCTGTCCTATACTTTGTCCAATCGATGTGACTGGTAAGATCATACGTGACGTTAACAGATTTCGACGGATTGAACCCGGTGGCAACCGAAATTTTTATGGGCAAGTGATCACTACCATGGGGATCTTGAATCACATTCCATGTGCAATCCAACGATAATGAATTCGAACAAAGTGTGGTCTAATCTACTGCCAACTGAGGATGTACCAGCCAAACGTGTTACTTCTCCATTGTTAAGAACTGTCATGTTGAAGTTGTCACAGAGGTCATATATCAGGGAAGACCGGTTGTCATCGTACAGTTCTCCCCAGCCTGTACCGTGAGAGTTAAAATCTCCCATGACCAACCGCGGGGCAGGAAGAACCGAACAAACATCTGAGAGTTGTTTTCGGTTAATGGAGGCTCTTGGAGGAATATAAACGGAAGCAATGCAAAGGCTTTTATTTTTAATAACAGCCTGACATGCGACAACTTCAATACCTGGAATAGGAGGAAAATTCACTCTATAGAAGGAGTAGCACTTTTGATCCCCAAAAGTACTCCTCTTCCACGTGAATCCTCACGATCAAGACGAATTATATTGAAATCATGAATCGGAAGATTGATTTCGGAAGAGAGCCATGTTTCACAAAGAGCGAATGCATCACAACCGGTAGTGTGAGCTAAAAATTTAAAAGATTCCAATTTAGGAATCAAACTTCGACAATTCCACTGTAGAACAGTGATCAAATCCCCGACCTCATTTGGAAAATTATCCATCGAAGGAAATGATAGCTGCAAGGATGGGCCACTTTAATGTTAATTTCTGCAAAAAAGTTTTCACAGTGGGAAGCATTGCCATAACAATGCTTTTGAGAGGGTCAGAAATTTCGAGGTACTTAAAGATACCTTCGGCAATGTCATCAAATGAGAACAGCCCACTAGAGGAGGGGCTTTTGTTCTTAAAATTGGGACTTCAGGGGTTTTGGATGTCCCCGGGAGAGATGGAAAGTCCTGGGTGTAGTTACTACTACGAAAACCAGGTGGATTAGGATTTTCCTTTTTCCACCTTTCCTTGAATTGGGCAAGCTGGTCTCGGGCTTCTTTTCAGCAACTTTCCGTGGGCGGACGCGTCTTCGCTTCCTTGAAGCACCTTCCGGAAAGGTGAACGATGTTCCCTCTTCAGCCGAATCAAAGTCAGACTCGTCATCTGACAGAGGAGCAAAGGGATTTGTATTGGCATCGGGTGATGGTGAGGCTTTTTCACCATTTCAGCAAAAGATTGCCTTGAACGCTGTTTCAGCGAGCGTTCTAATTTTTCCCCGCGTTGTTTGTACGCCGGGCACGATGAGAGAGCATGAGGAGGAGTTCCTTTACAAAAAGCGCATTTAGGTGTGCTGTCTGCGCACGCGCCATCCTCATGCTTCTCCCCGCAGTTGGAGCAGCGCGCTTTATTGCCGCAATGGGAGGTCGTATGTCCCATCTGCTGGCATTTCTGGCAGATCATGACCCGAGGTACAAACAATCGCACAGGTAGCCGAAGTTTTCCCAACTCGACGTATTGAGGGAGGGCTGAGCCAGAGAAGGTCACGCGAAACGAGTCTGATGGTGTGAACTTTTTTCGCCCTTATTGGTCGATACTGAGCCTAGTTGGCGCACATCCAGTATCTGAACTGGGGGAAGCAGGGGGTTCTTAAATCGACCAACCCCCCGCTTCAGCAGAATCTCAGGGGTTAGACTAGTTTCGGTGACCACACCTTCAATTTCAATACCCCGAGCTGGGATATACACTCTATATTCTAGAGTAAAGAGCTGGGAGACAGCAATCTCATTAGCTTGCTTGAGGTTGGACACAACGACCCGAAGTTTATTCGGCCTGACTTTAATTATCTCGGTCACGGCCGAGAATCGTTTGGTCAGATCGTTCGAAATTTGATAGACATTCAGAGGTTTCGATTTGGGCTGAAAATAGACAACCCAAGGACCAGTTGAACTGTCTGGATATGCACGTGATCGGGTAACTGTATGAGCTACCCCATCATTTTGCGCCATAGATGATTCATCTTGCGATAAATCATCCATGGCTCGTTCGTGGGAGCTTATGACGCTCAACCACTAAATCTATATATAACTAAACACAGAAAAAAAAAATTAAAGCTAAGCACACACTCAAACACTCTCAAACACTCTCAATCACTCCCATACACTCACACACACTATAAAAATAACGCTTCTTGTATTCAGAAGAGAAGGAAACAAAAACTTATCTTATATGTATAACGGATCTACTGCAGCCGGGCGACGAATGTGCTGCTGCTGCCGAGCTACGATGAGTGGCCGCGTGCACCGGCTAGGCGTGGGGATGAACGATGATGATAATGACACTGGTGATACTGGTCGGTGGTGGTTATCAGATGAACTAATGCACGCTACACACGATGGACTGCTGGTGTGCGTGCCGTATAGATGCTATGGCTATAGAACCCTATGGCCGTATAGAACAATATGGCTTTTCGATCGTCGCAATATTGCTAATTGCAATTAATGACGTTGTTGCACTGTTTATCACACAACCTTTTCTTCTTAACCTTACCAGGACTCGATTTCACTCGCGATCGCGAAAAAATATTAAACTGAACAATTAAATCAACTAGTGAAAAGCTTCCAAAGCAACGGAAAGCGGACCGAACGAACTGTACCGTTCGCTTGTTCACTGGGCAATGCTCAGTCATTTCTAAAAAATAACAATTTTTTTGCATCAATCGACCGGATATATTTCAACGCTTCAACTTTAATAGAGAACAGTGTTGGTTTTGTACCAAATACTGCTGAAAAATTCATAAATTTTTAGCCTTGTATTAAAAACTACATTAACCCCATCAGGTCTAAGGGATCATATGTGACCCCAAAAGGAAAATGGCTGTATAAAACCACACACTGAATACAAGTGTACTCTGTCTTCGGCAAATTTGTTCTACATCAATTTTTCTATCTGGAGAATATACAAAAAAAAACATATGTTCAGGGCCGTTGATGATGTTCCTCCTTCGTCGGTCGCAAAATTTGTCAATTACTGCTAGAAGAGAAACATTCAATTTATCATAGGATGTGATGCAAATGCCCACCATACAATCTGGGGCAGCACAGATTAAAATAGAAGGGGTGAAGATTTCCTGAATTACATTTCGTCGCACGGTATTGACATATGTAATAGAGGGAACTTTCCCACATTTATTAATGCTATTCGACAAGAGGTTTTAGATTTAACAATTTGTAGTGATCCCATGTCAGAAAAAAATATCAATTGGCATGTTTCTGATGAAGAAAACCTCTCCGATCACAAGCATATTAGGTTTGATTATAAAGCCAGATTACTCTCAATCGTAACAAACTATAGAAACCCAAGGAAAACTAACTGGGATCTCTATTGTTTTCACTTAATGAATGGAAGTTCAAATAAATGCGAACCAATTACAACTTTATCACAATTGGAAAGCACTTCTGATGAGATTATTATCATGCTGCCCTATCAAACATAGAAACTCCAACAGCGATGTTCCATGGTGGAATGATAGGCTAGCAGCATTGAGGAAGAAAGCTAGACGACTCTTCAATAGAGTCTGGAGACGGGCATGCGAAGATATCAATAACGCTCCGTCAGGTGCAAGGCTTCATAAAGTCCTCAAAAAGCAAGATGGTAGTTTCACTGTAGATTCTACTGAAACATTGGAAGAAATGATGAGAAGGATCAATCCATTTTTTAAAAGAAAAACAGGACTTAGATAAGGCAAGATATGCATGCTCTATAGATGCCTATCAAAAAGCTTGTGAAATCTTCATACCGTCAAAGACTGAATGGGCATTGGGTTCTTTTCAGCCTTTCAAATCCGCCGAGAAAGATGAAAGTTTCCCAGCTTTACTCCAACAAGGAAAAGAAGTGCTCTGCCCACTCCTATGTGAAATTTTCAGAGCCAGCATTACTATACGCTATATACCTAAAACATGGAGACAGGTTCTAGTTGTCTTTATTCCAAAAGCTGGAAAAAGGGATAAAACGACTGCAAAAGCCTATAGACCCATAAGCCTTTCCTCTGTTCTGTTAAAGACTATGGAAAAAAATGTTGATGACTTTATATAATCTACAAGTTTAGTAAGGTTACCTCTTAGCAAATTTCAATTTGCCTATCGAGCAGGTAAATCAACAATCACGGCAGTACAGTCGCTGGTAAGTAAAATCGAGAAATCGGGCCAAAGAAATAGCCGTGGTAGCTTTTCTTGATATTCAGTTGGCTTTTGATAATGCATCCTATAACTCCATACGCACAGCAATGGTAGCGAGGGGCTTGTATGAATACGTTATCGAATGTATAATGGCTATGTTGAAAGATCGGGAAATTTCTACTGATCTCGGAGTTACGCAACTGTCTATAAGATCAATGAAGGGTTGTCCTCAAGGTGGTGTATTGTCACCACTACAATGGTCTTTAGTACACCCAAAAGTTGAAAAGGTGGCAAAAAATGCAATTGCAATTTTTGGCACAATATCCAGAGAAATCCGTATGATTCAAAGCGTTTTATGGTATAAACGAAGCCATGCAAGTGTGTGCAAGCGGTTGGCAGCACACAGATTCCTCGAAACAAATTTATCGCTGTGTGCTCAGTGCCTCGACGTCGAAGCAACCGTTGGATCTTTGTTCAACAGTCAACAACTTTTCTCTATGGGTGAGACAATACCACAGAATGCGTTGCGCTCGTGACCACTGTTGGAATTCCGCTGTCAAGTGTTCTATTTTTATTTTCACTCGTTATCGCACTCCGAGAGGGATTTCGAGTTCGCCATTCTTTATGAAATAAACGAAGCTATGCAAGTGTGTGTGAGAGACACTCTCAACACTAATACACTGCACAACCTCACTCACACATTGAATTTTTCAAAGCAAATTGATGTGTTGCTTTTTTGCCCACGACCAATGTTGCATTTTTTCCCCTAGTTACGATCCATTACGAGAAATGAAACCAAATCATGCGATATTGCATTACAATCTTGCTTGGATGTATGGGAGTCTGGATGGGTCCAAGATGGGGGAGAATACCGGAGCCGGGGTTTTTGGCCCTGGTATCACCAAGGCCATACCTATGGGTAGGAGTCCTACTGTATTTCAAGCCGAGATTCAAGCCATAATAGAATAGAATTTATGCATCAAAAAGAACTATAGGTTTGCTAAGATCTGTATATTTTTGGATATATTATCTTGGTTGCCCGGTAATTGTGGAATTGAAGGAAATGAAAAGGCAAGACAAGGCTCTGCTTCGAGATTCGTCGGTCCTGAACCTTTTTGTGGTGTCCCTGAGTGTACGTTGAGAATGATACTTAAAACATGAGAAATTTCCATGGTAGAATCCAACTGGAATGCCACGGATGTATGCCGGCAAGCGAAAAGGTTTATAAAACCCAGTGCAGCAAAGGTTCGGGCTCTATTAAATTTGGGGAAAAAGGATCTAAGGGTAATAACTGGTCTGATGACTGGTCACTGCCTTTCTTCTTCTTCTTTAGCATTTCAAGCTTATTGCTTTCACAATTAGCTTATTTTGCTTGCTCACAACTTAGTGTTCTAAATGCACTTCCACAGTTATTAATTGAGAGCTTCCGATGCCAATAATTACCGTTTTTGCATTAGTATGATTCTAGGGAGATGACTACGGAGTCGAGAAATTTTTCTTAACGAAAAATTCCTAAACCAGACCGGGAATCGAACCCAGCCACCCCCAGCATGGTGTTGCTTTGTAGCCGTGCCTTTATCGACTGAGCTAAGGGAGGACCCTGGGACATATGCATGTGGATTAATAAATTTTTGGTTATAAACGTTAAATATTTTTGTATCTCTCTGGGATGTGCTACGTTATCCAAAATGCACTTGAAAACTTCAGATCTACAGTTGTAACAGTAGTTTGTACTCAAACACATTGAATAAACTGTTGGAAGGTCAACAGTCATTATTTGATAATTTTGTGATGGCCTAGGTCATCCAAACTGTCCTTGAGTTCAGAACATAAAGTCTGCAGTTGTTACAGTAGATTGTTGGGTTATTATAATGTATCCAAACATATTCAATGAATCTTTTGGAAGGCCAACAGTCAATCTGTTAAATTTTTCTGATCCTCTAGGTCATCAAAACTGTCCTGGCATTCAGGACTTAAGATTTACAGTTGTAACGGTAGTTTTAGGCAATGACAAGTTACAACTAATATTCAAAAATATTCAATGAATATTCTCAAAGGTCAAAAAACATTATAAAGGTATAAAGCTATCATCCAAAATATCCTTGAGATCAGAACAAAGGACCTGTAGTTGTAACAAAAACTTTCTGGGCTATCCAAAGCTAAGCTGTGATTTGAAACTTATTCAATGAATATCTTGGTAGACCAGCTGACATTATGAGATGATCTTCTAGGTTATCCAAATTATCCTGGAATTAAAAATATAAATTCTCAGCTGTAACTGTAGATTTATGGATCAAACAAAGTGACGATATGTATTTTACCAATTTATGTGCGTCTTCACGAATGTAAACAGATATAATGATATCATGGGATGTTCTAGGTCACCAAAACTGCCCTTGAGTTCAGAAGTTAGAATCTACAGTCGTTAAACCAGCTTTATGACCTATGAAAGAGTATGATATGCATTCAAACACATTCAGTGAATCATCTGCATGGTCACCACCCGTACCTTATAGTTTTTATTTGTTCATTTCATATGTACATAAAAATAGAAAAGGGGAGGGGGCGTCTCCGGCGTATTGGTTGAATCCATACGTCTCACGCCAAAGTCATGAGTTTGAATGTCACCCCCGAACAAGTCACGGAAATACCCAAAAAGTATTTGAGTGACTACAACGGAAGATGACCCAGCCCAGGGCTGAAAATCCCGATTAAAAAAAAATACATAAAATGGAAAATCAACAACGCAATTTGCTAATCATGTAAAGAGCAGAATAATATTTGTTTGTATCGGAAAAAAGCCAAAAATGCCCCATGTTTGTGGAAATCAGAAAAAAATCGATGAAGAGCATCCGTCAATTTTACTTGAACCTTATACAATATTACCCTAATATACTGATTATAAAACAAAAATGTGCTTTTGTTAATCTGCGTAGACTCAATATAAATTTGGATTTTTAATTGAATCATAGCGATACTCAGATATTTGGTATTCCAAACAAACAATTTGTATTGATTAAAATGCTGTATAGCAAAACCTGTGTTTGGTGATGGTGTTATACTGCAGGCAAATTTCCGTATCAAAAACGAGCAAAATATGTCATAACGAACTAATAAATTGCAGTTAATACAATTAAAATACAGCCTGGGTGGTTTACATCAGGATTGTATCAAAAATAAACTGGCAACGCTTATGATGCGCTCACACATATACACGTAAGATTATTGATCTGCGCGAACCTATATTCAACGCATTTATCTGTCAAAAATTTGATAAGCTTCTGAACTTTCGGTAAACAGTGATCGTTTTCGAGATGCCACGAATTAAAGAGAGTCTTAAAATTCTTGTGGAGAACATGCGACTTCGTGACAAGGATCGTGAAAAAAGCGAAAAGTTTCGGAATTCACCACAACAGCGTAAATCTATTATCATCTAGATGGGAACACAACCCGTTTGATTATCTTCCCAGGAGAGGAAGAAAACCAGGTCCAGCTGACCCAACAGTGGATTGGAAGGTAGTCAACCTTGTCCTATGGAACAGGTCGATTCGTGATTTGGCCAAAAAGGCTGGTAGCTCGGTTGGAATTGTGATAGAATCAAGATTCTATCAAGATATAAGACTTATTTGAAGCAGAAAATGGCAATATAAAGTGCTGAGTATAATCGACCGCCTGCCTGCGTTTTGATCGATGGTAAAACATGTGCGAAGTGGACTCCAGAACGCTTCCAGGACCGCGATTTCTCACTAAAGTCATCGGTGGAGTTGTGAACATTTCTGAAAAGTCGTTTGAGTTGGAAAAAATTAGCCAGAAGGTTCTATTTTCTTTCACTTCTTTTTAAACAATTCAAGCTTACAGCTGTCACAATTCGCTTATTGTTTGCTCTCAACCTAGTGTTCTAAATGCACTTCCACAGTTGTTTATTGAGAGCTTTCGATGACAGGTACCTTTATTGCATGATTTTGATTGTGTGGCAAGTACAATCATAACATATCCCCAGGGAGTCGAGAAATTTGCCTGAACGAAAAATTCCTAGACGAAACCGGGAATCGAACCCAGTCACCTCCAGCATGGTGTTGCTTTGTAGCTGTGCCTTTACTGACTGAGCTAAGGGAGGACCCTTAGGGAGGAAGGTTCTCGTATGACAGGCAATTTGTTCCTACGGCTCCATGTAATCGATTTTCTACACTATAGGTACGATCAATGCTAAAGTTTACCGTACTGGGTGTTTGTAGAAATGGATGCTTCCGCTATGAAAGCAGCACAAGGCTCCTTCTTTCTTCTGACCTGATTTGGCATCAGCCCATTACGCCAAAACCACAATACAGAGATTGTTGGAAAATATAGTAGATTTCGTTGAGCAAGACATAAATCTCCCAATTGTCCACAACTTTGTCCAATTGAACGCTACTGGGCCATCGTCAAACGAAACTTATAGAAGAAAGGTAAGAAGTGCAATACCACGAAAGATTTAAGAAATTGTTCTGTGGCTTTCCGAAAATGCGAACAAACTACTGATCGGAGAACATGATCGGAATCATATCAGATAATTTTTGAAATCAAGTTGCTCTGATCATCATTTTTTTAAACTGAAGTGCAATACTAGAATTTATTAAGACAGTTGTTTTTTTCACGCTATGAGAAAAAATAAGCTGCCAGTTTGTTTCCAATACAGCCCTCAGGTATGAAGCATAAAAGAGATGGAGTAGACAGCTTTAAATGTGTTTTCTCCATCACCCAAAGTGAATACGAATCCCTTTGATCCTCTGGCAGATGACGAGCCTGACTTTGATTTGGCTGAAAAAGGACCATCAGTCAGTTTTCATGGAAGCGAAGATACGTCCGTACTGGGTGTTTTCATGGAAGCGAAGATACGTCCGCGCACGGAGTGTTGCTGTCCAGAAGTCCCAAATCAGCCTGCCCATGTCAAAGAAAGGCCGGAAGAAAGGAAAATCCAATTCCTCCTGGTTCTCGTAGTATTAACTTCATACAGGACTTCTCATCTCTTCCGAGGCATCCAAAACCCCTTGCTCTCCGATTTTAAGAACTGAGGTTCCTTCTCCTTCAGGACTGTTGTATTGTTATGTTGATGATATTGTTGAAGGTATCTTCAAGTTTCTTGAAATTTCTGATCCTCTTAAAGGCATTGTTGTGGCAACTGCATTGTGGCTTCCCACTTTGAAGACATTTTAAAAACAATTGACCTTGAAATGGCTCCTTCTTGCGTTCATCATTTCCTTCGATGGATAATTTTCCAAATGAGGTCGGGGATTTCATCACTGTTCTGCAGTGGAACTGATGAAGTCTTGTTCCTAAATTAGAACCTTTCAAATTTTTAGCTCACAATACCTCACCTTTCACTCCTTGATTTCAATATCATTTGTCTTTATCGGGAGGGTTCACGTGTAGGAGGAGTACTTTTGGGGATCAAAAAGTGCTACCCCTTCTATAGAGTGAATTTTCCTTCTATTCCAGGTGTGAAGTTTTCGCATGTCAGGCTGTTATTTAGAATAAAAGCCCTTGCATTGCTTCTGTGTATATTCATCCTTGAGCCTCAATTAACCGAAAACAACTTTCAGATATTTGTTCGGTCCTTTCTGCTCCGTGGTTGATCATGAGAGATTAAATTCTTACGGTAAAGGCTGGGGAGAACTGTACGATGACAACCGGTCTTCCCTGATATATAGCATCAGTGACAACTTCAATATGACAGTTGTTAACAATGGAGAAGTAACACGTTCGGCTGGTCCATCTTCAATTGACAGTAGATTAGACCTCACACTTTGTTCGAATTTATTATCGATGGATTGCACATGGAATGTGACTCAAGATCCCCATGGTAGTGATCACTTGCCTATAAAAATTTCGATTTCCACCGGGTTCAATCCGTCGGAATCCATCAACGTCGCGTAACCGGTACATCGATTGGACAAAATTTGGGACAGCCGTAGGTGAAGCCGTAACGACGGTAGTAGCATCGTTAGAGGAACATAATTTCCTCTCAATTTGATCTTAGACAGCGCTCTTCAAGCTCAAACTCGACTAGTTCCAGGAACGTCATTTCGCAGGAAACCTCCTTCTTCATGGTGATATCAGCAATGCATCAAGATTTACCGTAAAAGTCCAACGAGTTTATAGTGTTCTGTAGACGTAGAACATCTAAGAACTTCGAAGTATACAACTTAATAATCTCATCAAGGCTAAAAACGTGAATATTGACGACAATTCGTGGACGAACTATCGCGTGAAACGTCGATGAACACTCTTTGGAACACAGCGCGGAGATTGCGTAATCGAACTACAAACAACGAGAGCGAGGAGTACGCGTACCAATGGATCCTCAAATTCGTGCAAAAAGTTTGACCAGATTCTGTGCCGGCATGGATGATTCCTCACAAAACCGAGAATTTTATAGATGAGTTCGGCGAACCTTCTTCAATGGTGGAGTTCTCTTTCGGACTCCTTTCTTGTGGCAATACGGCTCCAGGGACTGATAGGATCAAGTTCAACTTGCTTTATTACCTCCCAGACGCCGCAAAGAGGCGCATGTTGCACTTGTTTAATCAGTTTCTGGAACTCAACATTGTACCGGATGATTGGAGACGGGTGAGAGTTATTGCCATTCAAAAACCTGGTAAACCCGCGTCCCATGTTGTTGGAGAAAATGATCCTTTTCCGGCAGGACATATGGATTGAGACGAACAAACTGCTTTCCGATACTCAATATGGTTTCCGTAGGGATAAGGGAACAAACGGATGTCTCGTTGCTTTCCACATTCAGAAAGCTTTTACTAAAATAGAGCAAATGGCTTCCACATTCTTTGACATAAATGGGACTTCTGATTCAGTATCTGTTGAAGTTCTTTCAGATAACCTTCACGCTTGTGGCTTTCCACCATTAATGAATAATTTTTTGTACAATTTGCGGTCATAGAAACATATGAGCTCTTCTCATGGAACCTCTACAGCTTTTCGATTTAGCTACATGGGTCTCCCCCAGAGATCATGATTAAGCCCTCTTTTGTATAATTTTGTTGTCAAAAAAATTGACAAAACTAGCAGATGATGGCGTAAGGACCCTTACAGGATACCTCAGACAATTTTTCTACTTGGCTCTAGAGCTAGGTTTTGCATTCTCTATGGACAAAACTGTGTTGGTAGCCACCGCAGCTTCAAATATGGGATATAGCAATAGCTCATTCTATGTCTTCAAAGTATCTTGGGATCTGGTTCGATTCAAAATACGCTTGGAGATACCACATTGAGTATCTAAAGCAAAAGTGCTAACAAAGGATCAACTTTCTTCGAACATTTACCGGGACATGGCGGGGAGCACATCCGCAAGATCTTCTTTTCAGTCAGAGGCTTGGTCATCTTAGTATTGCGTTAGCTTGAAGCATTCGAGTCTTGCCATGAGTCTTGAAGTGCTGGCCGGAATGTCACCACTCTCGGATCGGTTTACAGAATTATCTGTTATGAGTCCCCAGGTTATGAGTCCCCAGGTTATGAGTCCCCAGGTAATATAAAACTTTGAGAAGCTCCTTGAGTTGAATCCTGAAACTCGTTTCATGACTTTGTACCATTTGTACATAACACACAACATAACAAGCAGGAGCTTCATGGAATCCCAGAATCATCTTCCTATAATTGCTCAGGTGATTTTTGCTGCAACGTTTGGTCAAGTTGATTCCACTAAATCGTTCTTCACTGACGAATAATTGGTAGAGCGGTCAGCAGGCTTTGGTATAAACAATGAAATTTATAGTGCCAATCGTAAACTTCGAGCTGCTTGTTCCGTATATGTCCGTATATAAAAATTGTTGCCTCACTAACACCGGATCATTTTTACAAACTGTTCGCTCTTTGAGGCCGGTAAAGCACTTCTCGTATTTTCTCATGAAAATACAGGAGCTTCAAAGTGCTTTATCTTCGCGTTATTTTATCATTACCTTTGCATGGGTCCCTTCTTATTGTTCAATTCTGGGCAATGAGAGAGCGGACTCGCTTGCAAAGGTAGGCGCTATAGAAGGCCATATTTATGATCCACAAATCGCCTTCAATGATATTGTTTTCATATTTTTCGTCAACAGTCACTCGTCAGCTGGCAGTATAAATGGAGTAAAGGAGATTTGGGGCGATGGCAACATTCGCGACTTCATTCGCGTGATGCCTCGCCTTATGTCCAATCATTATTCTTTGAACGCTCATTTATACCGAGTTGGGCTGAGCGACAGCAAGATCTGTGAATATGAACAAGGTTATCAGGACGCAGATCATATTGTTTGGACATGTGCTGAGCATCGTGGAGTCAGATCGGAGCTTTACGATTCCCTTCGGCTTCGAGGTAGACAACCCAATGTAATTGTTCGAGATATGTTGGCTTTACGTGATTTGAAGTGTAGGAAACTCATTTGAGTGTTTTTGATTAACATTTGACTATAATTGTAGTTTGATTAAAGTTTTATTATTTTTGTTTATTTACCAATTTCTATTAAAAATAAAAGTTGCATAGTTTAAAGTAGACGGTTGAGAATCAAAGATATGTTTGATATGTAAACCATACTTAAAATTCTCGCCCATTTTCCCATCAGGTATATTTTTCTTCTATTAACATCGAGAAGACCGGGAGTAATGGGCTCCACCCCACTCACATTAGTTTTAAGATAACTGATGTATATAGAAATGAAACTTGGCTCTGCATAGTTGATTCAATTGAGCCTGTACAAATAAATGAACTTGCTTAAAAAATATATATCAAATAGCTCAGCATTTAACATTGTGTTTCTTGTCTATGGAATAGAGCATACATGTAAAGGCTACTAAGGCCAATCAAAACATACTTTGTTATTCCACTGTTCATATTATTTTCGAAAAGTTTGACGGTCGAGAGAAAACTGCGATGTGATAACAACACTGAATGTACAGATCCTATGATGGATCGAAAGGTGAAGAGGATATTGGAGGAAAATCCGAATCTCTCTGTTCAAACGGGTGCTTTGTAAGCTGAATATTTCACTTCTCTCCATTGTGCCTTATTGGTTGGATGAAAATGCACAGCTGGCTCCTGTTGATATTCTTCCTTATGGCCCATTAATGCCTTCGCTAATTTATCAGCAGATAATTGAAATTAAGTATCTGATAATTATTTTTAACATTCATGGTAACTTTGCCGGTTACTGCATTTCATGAAAATATAAGTAAAGATGTGACCTGGCATTAGCATTTGACTGGCTCACACCGTACGACTGTTTCACTCAACGTTGCGCCAAATGATGATTGCAAACTGGCCTCACAAAAGACAGCAGCTTACGTCACTCCTCGCTGACCGCCGGCTGTCAATTAAAAGCTTCGAGGGGATTTTCTCTTAGCAGAATGTATCATTTCGCTCGCTTCATAACGCACATCTCATTGCATTTATAGAGGTACCGAAAGTTCACAGTCAATTACTGGTGGAGTACATCTAGAAAATTTAGCTAATGGAAGATACGCAACAGGCTTTATAATGTCAAAAATGATGGATAGAAACGGATAAAAAAAGAATCCATCGAGACATTTTTTGTAGAACGAGGCTAAAATTTTCTCACCGTTATTTGACAAAAAATGTACGTATCTAATGTATGTCAGATATATGATATATGACAGTGAAATATCCCCCTGGAAATCATCTAACAAGCAGCTTTATGTTACAGCATATTTTCCTTCGAGAGCTATCGTTTATTGGTTTTCGGCAAAATAGAATCGTCAATACACGCAATTAATATGAGCCTCTGCAGCAAATGCTACATTAGCAACAGAGCAGTAGTTTGGGCACCGTAATCGAATGAACAGTATAAAGCCTTTAAGTCGCTGTGACGCTTGATCACAAACTGATATTCTCAAAAATTATTTTTAATGAAAAGAGAGTGTGAGTAAACGAAGAAAACATTAAATAAAAATGAAACGATGCATAGCAAAACACAGCAAATCGATTCCGAGCCTCTGATCATTTGATCATCATCCTCTTGCTGAGTGTAGCAACATGGCTGTTTTGATTCATCCATTAAACCAAGCAGGCTATATATTTCAGAAAAAAAATCGTGAGTTTTCCAACGCATAGATTTCTGTAAACTGATCCTACAAGAGCCAAAATATGACAATGGCCTTTTTCTTTACTCAACGTTACAACAGTAGGTATTCGAACGTTTTCAACCCACACTATACAAAGCCCTCCGCCAACACCGCAGCCCACTGGATGTTGTCTGAAATTCTTGTTTCATTAATTATTAACCTCCCAAACCCTCTAAAATCGGTTGGTTTTCCGGAGCCAGTTGAATGTAACGATTTCGCAGGCCTCCTCCTTCTCTTCCGTAGTTATGAGGCACAAGGGAGCTCGGGCTCCACCCCGCATCGTATCAGAGAACACGAAGTACTTTTCCAATACACCGTGCCATAAACATTTCTGTAACAACACACAACCCTGAGGGCAAATTTGTACTGCCATTGCTCCTTCGAGCGATTAATCGGTGTAGTGTTTTCCGAGCGAAATGAGCCTACTCTTAATTAGTAAACGAATTTCTGCTTAATAATTGATATGAAGGGTAGACTTTTGCCACTTGGCTCTCGCAGCACTTGTTCTTGTCGTTAGAGGGTAGAGGGTTTCAATTCTATTCAGTTGAAAGCATTTGGCGTTTTCAGCGGTGATGAAGAGGTTAATTTATATTTACGGTTGTTGAATGATATACTAGTGAGCTGTTGATGTTTCATTGCCATTTGATAGCTTTAATTTATGCTTGCCGTGTACTTCTTCTTTTTAAATTAATCCCATTCGTTGGAATTGGTGCCATTTCTGAAATATTATCGTGAGAGCAAGTAGACTATATTTGAACAGTTCCTTGTTGGAAATGGATGAGATTTTATTGCAATTAAAGAACTTGAGTTTTAAATGTTTTAAACTGTTATGTTTGGAAAACTTTGAATAAGTACCATGATGAGACCAATGCAGTACGCTTATAGTAAATGATATATCGACCTTTTATTTTTTTAAACTTTCGAAAGTACAACTTCAAAAGCCATCTTATTCGAATTCGACTATGTATACAATTCAAGTCGAATTTGTACTATAAGGGTTTTTTTTAATTTTTTTTAATGTTTTCTAGATTCTTTGATTGATCATAGTACTCCCTTGCATAGTTGCTTCGTTCGTCTCTTGAATGAAATGCATGGTATGTTTCTTTACAGGAATTGAATTTTTCTGGTAACATTATTTCAGCGTCTGTTGTTCTTGTTGTCGTTTCGTATTTATGAGACTTTCATCACGAAACTAGTTCGTCACACAAGGGAGACAACCTAGATTCTACATATCGGGCCCTTCAACACTTGGGATGGGACCAACGGCTTTACTTCCCTTCGGAAGGAACACGTTATCAGAGATTCGTCTCAGGAAATCTCAACGGCGCTGACTGGAATTGATACCTTCTCAGCGTCTGTGGAACCTGCTTCATCAGCATATATAAATTCCCAGTCTTTTATATATTGGTGCCATACTTCTTGAATTGTCGCCCAGGTACAAAATTGCCTTTCGCTATTTATTTCTGCAGTCTTTTTTATGCATACGTCTTAAGCCATTCGTTTTATGTTGCCACCAATTCCAATGTATGGACCTGTGTAATGTTGAAAACATAGCCATTTTGATGCAATTTTAAAATCTTTTTCGTGAGGGCACACATTTTTAAAATTTGTCCTGTTTTTACTCTGTGCAGCACAACTATCTAAAGGGTAAAAAGTTTTTTTTTCTTTCTATACCCGAAGCTTAGTTGTCAGTTTTGATAAAAAAATTTTTTGATGATATGATATTACATGGACTACCTCTCATTATAGCATGGGAAACTTAGTCCAACAGTAACAATCTCTCCTTTCTGTTCTTGATCAAGCTTTAATAACTACTTATTATCGTCATTCTATGAAGGGCCAAAAACAGGTAGGGTGAATCGATGTACAACACGCATACGTTTCCAAGGTAACATAAAGAATTTTCTTCCAACAACATGATTATTCAATTGATAAAATAGCGAGCTATCTAACATAAGGATGGGAGGAGAAGGTCCCATCCTCTACTAGGTTAGTCAAAACGTTTTTAAGACGACATCCATAAAGCAGTAGAAAAACCAAAAATTCAACTCCATTTTAATATTTCATCCTTCATAAGAAAGTACTCAAAATTTCATTACGATCTATCAATTCAATTTTTGTTTACAAGCAATTTGAAGGTGACGCGTCAGTGTAAGGAAAAATCCAAATATCGTGCATTTTTCAAATTCTTTGTTTTGGAAGGTTTATCAGGTATTGAGATACTTGCAAAGCCGGTAAAAGTATTTAAGGAGTATTTTCCTTCATTTTCTACAGTCATCGATGAGTTTTGGAGTTTGAGCGTGACAGTACAAGTGTTGAAGACGATTTATGCTTAGGACTTCCGAAAATTGCATCAATATACCAAACATCGTATCGAAAACATAGGATAATGTTTTGGAAGATCATCTATCGACTGTAGATGTGATAGGTGGCACCATAAGCATCTCACATGGAACAACATGGCATATTTTGGCTGAAGTCTTGGGTTTCAATTATGTGCACAATGGATGCCACATTTGAAATCAATGCAACAAAAGCAAATGTGTACAAATGTGACTTTCTGAGCAACAGTTGGAGCAATTTCGAAAGGACAAAAAGGATTCTCAACGTCGATTCATAACTATAAATAAGACTAAGGTTTACCACCATGATTCTGAATCAAAACAAAAGGCTTAGGAGTGGTATGAACCAGGCACTTCGACTCCGAAGCGAGTTTGAGTCCAGAAATATGCGAAGAAGGTGTTAATGTCAGCTTTTGGGATGGAAAAGGTTTTTTGGGATGCAAAAGGATTATCATATGATTGTGTGACCCCTCTAGGGCCCCACGGTAACCTGTTACAGAATGTCCGTTTCAGGCACAAGTCGGCACATGGACCGACATGGTATAAAAATAGTTTCTAGGACTTATTCCAAACATTGTGACATCCATTCCCGGAAATTCAATTGATATTCCCAAATAGTGTCCCCGTACTGAACCACAGCCCCAAAATTCCTGATTATCGGGAACCAGATAAATCCAAACGGACATTGTTAATAGTATCCATAGATTAAATGAGTTTTTGAATGTAACGGTGCTAAAAAAATTGAAATCGGTCAATAATTGCCAGAGTTACAATCATTTGAATTTTAGGTGTACCCAATTACCTTGTGAAACACTAGACTTGTTTTTTTTTCATTAGCAGCGTAATGGTCTCTTCTATTTTCTTGATGGTTTTCCCCTTGGCGCTTTTCTTAACTTGCTTTATTATTTTGGTGTCGATTCTTGAATTCGTTCTCCATTTACTGTCTCTTCCAAGGCGATTCACTACAGATGAAAAATGTCTGTGTTTTTTTCCACGACTGCTTTGCTTATACCATAATTTTTGACAACCCGAGCAGGAGCGAATAACTGGCTTTGGTATTTAACTTCTCAGATTAAGAGGTTAAATACCTGAGGATAGTACCATAAAATTGGTCCCACAATGTTATGCGAATACCAAATTGGTAGGTAAGCCTGGTTCTGAACTACGAAAAATTATACAACTACCTTTATCAAGACAAAACCTTTTTAGGAATATTTATGTTATTTCGGTTTACCATATTGGGTCTATTTTTGGAAGCAACTTCGTCGCATCTACTAGGTTCCAGTCTATGAATGGATTTTGTATTTTTTTTTAAAGACATTATTGCATTGTTAGCTACGTACTATTCATCTAACAGAAAATCTTAAAGATCAAATAACAAATAACTTTAAAATACTTAAGTAATCATAGTAGTAAAAATGGACAATTTCCTGAGGTCAACCCTAAACGAAACCATCATCACTCGATTTTCCGGACATTTTTACGTAAGCACAGTGCAAGTGCGAACAATGTTACAAGCGCCGATCTTCAAAACGGCATGGTATATGAGGTTATTAAATTATGGAGGGAAATCGGGTAAAATGGACAATTTACTGAGGTCAACCCTAAACGAAACCATCACCATTCGATTTTCCGGACATTTTCACTTACGAACAATGCAAGTGATAGCAATATTACTAGCGCCGATCTTCAAAACAACATGATTAAAATGATATTATTAAATTTTGAGGGGAATTCGGGTAAAATGGACAATTTACTGAGGTCAACCCTAAACGAAACTATCACCATTCGATTTTCCGGACATTTTTACGTAAGAACAGTGCAAGTGAGAGCAATATTACTAGCGCCGATCTTCAAAACGGCATGGTATATGAGGTTATTAAATTTTGGGGGGAAATCGGGTAAAATGGACAATTTACTGATGTCAACCCTAAACGAAATCATCACCTCTCGATTCTCCGGACATTTTTACATAAGTACAGTGCAAGTGAGAGCAATTTCACTGGCGCCAATCTTCCGAACCACATGGTATATGAGTTTATGCATGTGTGAGGGAAAATCGGGTAAAATGGACCACTTCCTGGCATCCGATCAAAGTAAAATTTGTTCCCTACAGTTCTTCAGCTTTTTTTGCAAATTTACAGTGCATTTGGGTTCAATATAGTAGCACCAAGTTTAGTTTTTGGGTAATAATTCTAGTTTGCATCCAAAAGGAGGGGAGAAATGGGCAAAATGGGACACTTACTGTGATCAACCCTAAATGAAACCAACACCATTGGATTACCCGCATTTTTTCCCATAAAATAAGCTATTTTTCAGGACTCCTACACTGCGCCGTCTAAATTAATGGTATTTTGGATCCATTTTTGCCCACTGTGCATTGGTTCTACGGGTTTCTTGTGAAATAAGGCTGTATTTTTTTATATTAACAGTTATTTTTCACAGTGTAACAGTTTTCTGCATATCTTGGATCCATTACAAGGTACACAGGGTCAATTTTGCACATTTGGGTCATTTGAAAATAGTGATGGTTATCTACTCAGCTTAGCCAGAGACATCATGGCGGCTTATAAGTGAAGGTAATCGCGAATCTCACGAGAGTGTATAACTGTTTATCGACTATTAAGATATCAATGAAGTGACATAATTTTGTCAATTTTAGCTAAATTTTTGAGATATTTGGTACACTGGCCGAATTGAGGGGCTAGGTTGACATTACATTCCATAACCCTAACAGATACTAAATTAAATGTATTTTTAAACACCATGCTCTCCATGATTTCCTACACGGCAAATATATTACAAAAAAACATCAAATAAATCATTTTGTTTCCTAAGGTCGAATAAAAACAAACAGTTGAAAACTGCCCTGATGAGATAGTAGGATTTATAATCTGAGCACTTATTTATGTCATATCTAATTATGTTCCCCGCAGGAACAAGTGTCTTATACTATCTAGTAACATTATTGAAAAAATCCTTTTACGTATATTCAACACAGCATCTGTAGTGCTTCAGTTTTTACAAAATGGGTGTTTTAATTCCTAAAGAAGGGTATTTTTTTTTGCCGATCACTGTACAGTTTTCTTAGATTTTATAGAAAGTTTAAAATAAATCATCCAAGCTTTGCAAAACGGGTTTTGTGACACAACAACAATGGATTTGTTGTAAAAAATTGTGCTTTTACTGTCAGCTAGAAGCAAATGATAGATTGTTAGAGGATAACTTTTCAACAAGCGGATTTGGCGTAGCAAATAAATTTAATACCTATCACCCTTCACTAAAGTTCGTAGAGGGATTTAATTTTTTCACCTCTTGTTTCATTATATTTTTGAACTACTTCTTACGTCATTTTAGAGTATGAAATAAAGCACGAGTATTTTTTTTACGAAAATCTATACTTGAACCTGTTATTGTCATTAGGTGGTATAATATTTCCAACTTGTTTATAGCAAGCTGTGTTGCTTAGACTGTTCCTCAGATACCTCCCGAACAAATATACCTACGTTTAAAAAAAATGAAAAGCGAAGTATGGGGCCAGCAAAGTATAATCATTGAACCATAATCATTGAAGTTTAACCGATGTGTTATTGGTATTGCACATGAATACATACGCATATGCATGTGTTTAGTTCATCAAGCTGAGTTCATTGGTATATGTATTATACTAGAGCCACCGGGCTTCCGGGGATAGAAAGTCAAATTTCTGAGCGATCTAAATCTCTTTCGGTAAAGACAAAGTTGCGAAGCAATACCATACTGGAGTTGGCTGGGTTCGTTTCACGGTCTGGTCGAAGAATTTTTCGGAAAGGAAAGTGCCTTGATTTTCTGGGCATAAGCTGTGATTGTACTTGTCACTCAATCATACTTTTGCAAAAAGGTTCTGGCATCAAAGTTCTAAATAAATAATTTTAATAAGCTTCTTGTAATGAGCAATAATGCCAAGAAAGGTGAATAGTGGAAGCAGGGTAAAAATCATTGTCCAAAATCTATAATCGTCAGGATGTCTCGTTGTAGTTAATATACCGTTAGATTAGAATTCAATTACTTCTATAATAACAGAAGTTTTAAAATTTTAAAACTGTATAAATGTGTTTATGCAAACTTAAAGTAGAGCATGGTGGAATAAAAGTTTTTAAAGTACGGGAAGTTATCAGGTGTGCAAATGTAAAACCACCATTTTTTTTTATCAAAACTTAAGATTTGATTGTGAAAATTTAGCTACATAGGGTACGTAACGACTTAAGCACCCCGAGACCCCTTTCCAAGCACGGGGTTAACGTTAACCTACAACGCTCATTTTTTGTAGTATGGTGCTTCACTAGATGGAGCACCATACTGCAAAAAATGAGCGTTGTAGGTTAACGTTAACCCCGTGCTTGGAATAGGGTCTCGGGGTGCTTAAGTCGTTACCTACCCTATGTATTCTTGAAAGTTTTGACCATCACTAGCCACAACTATTTCATTTCCCATCTTTCTGGTAGCATGCGGATTCCGTGTCGAAAAAACTGCTCATCTTTCGAAGTGATCCATAAATTTACCCAGTGTTTGGCCTCTTCGTAAGAACGGAAGCACTGCTTAGCCAGGCCATGCGTCATGGATCGAAGGAGCAATGTCTGCAGAATACGGCGGGTGTGAAAGGATGTCCCATTATATTGTTTCTAGGTTGGGTTTAACGACCTGAGAAACATGTGGCCGAGCGTTGTCATGCAGCAAAACTTTTTTTCGTGTCTTTGCAGGTATTGTGGCCGTTTATCTTGCAATGTTCGGCTTAAACGCATCGGTAGCGAGTTCTTGTGATTGTCTTTCCCGGTTACAACATCTTATAATATATCACGCCGAGTTGGTTCCACCAAGTTCACAGCATAAGCTTCGGACCATGAATGTTTGGCTTGGCTGTGGATATTGATGCATGACCGGGCTGACCACACGATGTAGTTTCACTTAGGGTTATCGTAATGAATACACTTGTCATCGCCAGCAACAATACGATGCAGAAATAACTTCCTTTTTTGTTGGAGCAGCAGTTCACACGCGAAAAAACGCCTTTTGATGTCTCTCGGCTTCAAGTCGTATGGTACCCGATTTCTTGGCTTTTTGATCATTCCCGAGGCTTCCAAGTGATGTGAAATGGTTTGTCGAGCCACCTCCACTGAATCTGCAAGTTCGTGTTGCGTTTGACATGAATGTTCTTGCAGTAATGCCTCAAAATCTTCATCTTCAATCTTTTTCACCGATCCGGGACATTCCTCTGTCCTTACGTTCTTTCGCTAATTACAGTCTCACTATAAGTTGTAGCAATCATACGATGCGCTGCAGCCGCAGATTTTTTTCGAATGGTAAGCAAAATGAGAAAATCCCGCAAATGAAGCTTTTTTTGCACCAATTTAGACATTTTTGCTCGCACTAAAACATACGATGCCCAACAAATGCAATGAAGTGGAGTTGTTGAGAGATGTCTAGTCTAACACTGAGGTTTTTTGATTCGACATTGCTCACTAATATTTACTGGTGGCGCTATCTTTAGGAAAACGGTGGTTTCCTATTTGCACCCCTGATAGAATACACATAATATTAAAACTGTATTGTTTTTGTTTTGATTTGCCAGCAGTTTCTACCACCAACTTTATATACTCGTGCCTTCAGAAAGCTTACTCTATCACATCTGTGCCGTATCTCGATCTGTAGAGGCTCTCATATTTGCATGTTTACTATCTTATGATCGTTAAGAATCATTTCCGAAAATTCGGAGTACATGGTGCCTACTAACAAAAAGGAATTTATCTATTCTCGGCAATCGAAACAGGGTTCACTCTTTTATGGGTATGTTTTCAGCGTTGTGCACATGTCAGACTTTTTTGAGTTTGTTTCCTCCTTGCTTTTCTACCTTTAACAATCAACAGAATTTACGTGAAAATATTGGTCAAGTGATTTTATTAGAAAAACAACGATTAAAGATTGGCAACCGCCAAAAGTCAACATTTCAGAGCTCGAAATTTCTCCTAGATAGCATTTGAAGCTTCCAATGAGCATATTCAATACGAGATGTCACATTCCCGGATGATATGGGTTCGGTCATGTATAATTTTCAGGTTGTCAAAAACTTAAAGCTGAAATCGCAGCTTTTCTTATAACGTATTCATTTATGCATTTCTCATGAAAAGTGTCTTGTATACCAAGTTGAAAGCTAGAGAAAATTTTACCACAGATGTGCCCCTCTAGAACAATTTGCATCCACTCCAACCATGCCGTGAAGAAACCGCATCAAGGCTATGGTTGAGGAAGTTCAATGCAGCCAGCTACACCATTGAAGGCGATCGACGACGGTCCCGTTGAATTCAAATAGATATATTCTACCTGAAATTTCCCACCACCCACGCACCTGCGAGTCGGATCGAAGAAAGTTCAAAGCAACAAACTGTACTCTTGCAAAGTCGGTCCAGATTCGCTTGGTTTGCCATAAACGACCAAGAAGACACACAGTTTGAAAGCAGCCAGCTTTTGTCGTTGGCACGAGAATTGAACAGCTGCCAAGAAGTTTATTGAAAATTAATTAAACTGCAATATTTATGGCTACATGGAGTGGTGCCACCGTTCGCTTTGGGTGCTCTGCCAGGTGTGACTTATGTTCTCTATTGAATTTCCGGTAGAATGGGTCGAGGAGGAGTTGAAATTACAACTGTTCTTAGCAGTGGTATTAAATGCTGTGCAACATCAATTTGCAGTGCGTAGAACAGATAAAATCTTGCGAACTGTGACTATGTAGAGTAATTTCCGTTGGCAGATCTTTGCATAATATTACGGAAAACTTGAAATACTAATTGCGGCAAATTGATTATGAAAATCGAAGCGACGTTAATTGTGAAATTATTGATTTTAGTGGCGTGGGAGGGTCAGCATTTAGGAGAAGAAGCATGGGCCAATGAATGACATTGTTTGGCCGCAAATCGATTCAAATGGAATAATTTGATTTGATTTCACGCATTTAATATGCTCTGCGTGAGATTTGACACTATTTGTCATCCAAACAGATGTTGTTTGTTTTGGCTCTAACAATTGTATGGGTTTAGTTTACACAGTGCTAACGTGAAGTATATTTTTGTTAATTGGAAATCAGCTTGTGAACTAACTACTATTAAATTCTTAATCTTATATAGAGAGGTTTTTGTATTAGTATCCTCTGTTTGAATAAAAGTTAGTAATCACTTCAAGGTGCTTGCGTCACATTGTATTTTTTTTCGATTTTCGCCTCTGGCAATTGTTTAGTACAGACAACGACGAAAACGGCATGCAAGCGGTAACAAAACTCACCGTGCTTGGATTCACGCGCGGAATATACCGTGGAGATAATCCTATTAATTGCGCAGATTTTCTTCTTTTCTTAATTGGATCTACCATAAGGAGGGTTCTCTTCGGTTTGGCTGATTTTTTTCATGTGCTGTGGTCGATACTTTTTGATCATGGATTCCAATTGAAAGCCGCTCAATCGCACCTGCTGCCGTGACCGATCCTGGAGGTTGGAGCTTGGATTGTGAATTCTGAGTTCCACCTCTATGGCGCCTGTGTTGGTTTGCCTTTTAGTAGCTCGAACAAAATGGACCCATGCGGATTCAACTGAGTACAAGCAAAATTTATAACAAAAGCAAGAGAGGATAATCTGCAAGAGAAAATAATCCATGCTGGTGTTTATTATCCCAGATCCTGGTTGGCAACCCATCGCATTACCGACCGTCACATTTGCATGGCAACATATAGCAAGTTCTGTTCTCGCGACTCAGCCTGGAGAGTAGGTCCATGTGTTGGAAGCTCCGTCCCGGGAATTTCGTGTTATCAACAGTGCATGCGGAAAATCATACCTCAATTTATATATCTGTCATACGTGTTGGTTGGTTTAATATGATGAAAATTTCAGCAGGTCCTTACAATGTTTGTGTTTAAAAACATGCGAAGCAATCATGGCACGGTTCGAAATAAGAGTGGTAGGATAAATTTTAGCACACGTGCATCGTTAGATGAATGAAATTTAAGAGGATTAATTTGTAGGAGGGACCAACCATTTACAGCGCTTTAAAAACGCGATGAATTGTAACTTCAATTAATGGCCGTTGCTGCGTGAGTATACTTATTAACAAATTTTATTAATTTTTAGGATCTAATAAAAAAGCGGATTGTTGTGCATATACTTTAAGAAATAATATATTTTACTCGTGAAGTAATCTTTGTCACCGGAAGATATATTGAGACTGTATTTTAAATATGACTGAATATTGTGTTCATGTTTACTCGTCCTGCAATTCTTATTCGATACATAATTTAAAACATACCATCACACTCAAAATTATGCTTTTTAGCCTACTTTTACATCCACTCTCGAAATATATTGTTTAACTTTGAATTTACGTTTTTTGAGCGGCTAAAAATATACGAAAGGTTGATTATTGTTTTCTTAGAGGCGTCAATTTATCCTTGACTTATCGTTGACTTAAGTTTCAGCGTCCAGTTAATCGCAAAGTAAGTAGTTGGGTTCACACGTCGCGACAAACACGTAACTTGTCTGGAAAGGCACCGAAAACAGTGGTATTAAGTCCTTACTTTGCAAACATTTTTTGCAGAAACATCAGCATCTAGCAATAACTTGTCAGAGAGTATTGCGGAGTTTCGATGAGTTCGCAAAAAACTCTGACATTTTGTAAATAACAAAAATAGCTGTATCCGCTTGGACACCTATTTTCGTGCCCAAAATGTCATACCAGCGAAGGTATTGATACCAGACTGATTGAGGGTTAGCAAGCAATCGCGCTTACCATTACATCACCGGCGCCGTCATTGATTAGGTGATTTAAAGACCAATGTAAACATAAATTCAAGTTTTGCCATAGTAAAGACTGTATTCGATGAAATTTGAACTTTGAAATTTGAACTGTTCGTAACTTTTTACCGTGTGGGTAAATATTATTGAAATTTTAACTAAATGTATTTCATTGTGATGTGTCAATTGTGTAATGAGTTTCGTGAAAATCGGTCGAGTGATTTTAGTGATGGCTTCCAATGAAGAAATAGTGCACAACAAATTTTGGGCACTTCGAAAACCTAAACGCTTCTCATCGATGGATCGGAAAACAGCTCGGAATCGCACATTCAACCGTATCTTATGTGATCAAAACGTTCAAGGACCGTAAGACAACCAAGCGGAAAAATGGTAGTGGCAAAAAAACGTGGCACATCAAATCCGGAGAAGGCCAATTTAAGCGTTATCCCAACATTTGTATCAGGGCTGTTGCGGAAAAGGCGAAAGTTTCAGTTTGTTTTGTGCAGAAAACAATGAAACAGTCTGGAAAACATGTGTACAAGGTCCAGAAGGCACCGAACCGGAGCGATAAACAGAACTTGGTGGTCAAAACTCGTGCAAGAAAACTGTACAGGGAGTGGCTCACAAAACCGTTCTGCATTGTGATGGACGATGAGACCTACATTAGACAGACACCAAACAAATGCCAGGACAGGAACACTACGTCACCACCTCTAAGTTGGCCGTTCCGGAGAGTGGCGGAAGAAGAAACTGTCAAAATTCGCCAAAAAATGCCTTGTCTGGCAAGCGATCTGCGGATGTGGCAAAATAAGTCAGCCCTTCATCACCTCTGGGACCATCAACGGACAAATATACAAGGACGAATGCCTCCAAAAACGACTTCTGCCCTTCTTGAGATCTCACAATGGCCTGACACTGTTTTGGCCGGATTTTGCATCTTGCCACTATGCCCGGAAAGTGATGTGAAAGAAAGTGTGGTTAAAAGTAAGTAAGCAAGTCGGTCTTATCATTGCCCAAAATTTGATGAAAGGGGTCAAGGCCAAGGTGCGGGCATTTGGGTTGGGAGAAGATGTTCAATACACCAATGATGTCAAAACTTAACTATTTAGTAGTACTTTATTTCCAGAAAGTTTGAAAAGAATCGGGCTCAAGGAAAATTTTTGGTGACCTATTTTGTGTGTCCAAATTTCATCGAATACAGTCTTTAATCCTGAATAACAATGTGAGTTTTATTTCATCCGTTTAGCACTCGTCCCGGCTTTGTAGATAAAACTACATTTTAAAACTATCCACCAACACCTCCTCTAGGCATCTTTAAAGCCGAAATGTGTACAAAGTGGCCCACTCTATAGCCGGCTGTCAAAACAAATTAATAAGACCATTATAAGACCATAAAGATTTTAAAAATGTTTTAGTGAAAGTTGTTATGACCACTTGAAAACCTTCATCAAACCTTTTGGCTGCCATGAAAACCAGAATAGAGCCAAATGGTCACAGCTGTCAAACTTCACTGTGGTATCATGGTTGGTTTTTGTTGTTCTGCTCTGTTTGGTTCTCTGCTCCTCTGATTCATTTAACAGTAAATAATATCGAAGAAAAAAGTTCTAGTGTTGCGGTAAATTTTTTTTTGATAGCGAAATATCCAAAACAAATTAAGTTTTATCTAACGTGTCATGCTCCAAATCATATGCGCATTTAATTTTATTGTGAATATTGGCACGATAAATGCTAAAAATTAATGCGCCTTGGAAATTATGCGAGTTTACAACAACAAAAACAAAACATAAACAAATATCTATATATATAAAAATGGATTTCTGTCTGTCTGTCTGTCTGTCTGTCTGTCTGAACCTAATAGGCTCGAAAACTACTGAACCGATCAGCGTGAAATTTTGTATGGAAAAGGTTTTGGGGTCGGGGAAGGTTCTTATGATGGTTTGAGACCCCTCCCTTCTCTGGAAAGGGGGGCTCCCATACAAATGAAGCACAAATTTCTGCATAGCTCGAGAACTGATCAAGCGAAGGAACCCAAATTAAGCATGAGGAAATTTTTGGAGGCAATAAATGTTTATATGGTAGTCAGAGACCACTCCCCTCTCTAAAAAGGGAGGCTCCCATACAAATGAAACAGAATTTTCTGCATATCTCAAGAACTAATCAAGCAAATGGAACCAAATTTTGCATGTGGGTTTTGTGGAGATCAATTTTTTTCTATGGTGGTTTGAGACCCCTCCCCTCTCCTAGGAGGGATGCTGTCATACAAATGAAACTAAAATTTCTCCATAACTCTAGATCTAATAAAGCAAATGGAACCAAATTTGGCATGCGGGGATTTTAAAGGCAATGATTGTTTCCACGATAGTATGAGACCCCTCCTCTCTCTCTGGGAGGGGGTGTCGTTGTCATATAAATGAAACAAAAGTTTCTAGTATATCTCGAAAACTAATCAAATGGAAACCAAATTTGGCATGTAGAGATTTTTGAAGGCAAGAAATATTTCTAAGGTGACTCTTCATCCCTCCGCCCTCTGTAAGAGGGGGCTCTCATACAAATGAAACACACATTTGTGCATAACTCGAGAACTAATCAAGCATATGGAACCAAATTTGACATCTGAAGGTTTTTGGAGGACCGAAATGTATAGAGGTTTGAGACTCTCTCTGTCATCTGGAATGGGCCAAAGGGGGGGGGGGGCTTCCATACGAAATGAAACACAAATTTCTGAATAACTCGAGAACTTATCAAGTTAATGGAACCAAACTTGGCGTGTGGAGTTTTTCGAAGGCAAGAAATGTTTCTATTGTGGTTTGAGACTCCTCCGCTCACTGAAAGAGGGGTCTCTAATATATATGAAACACGAATTTTTGCATAACTCAAGAACAAATCAAGCAAATGGAACCAAATTTGGCAAATGGAGGTTTTTGAACCTCCAAATGTTTCTAAGGTGGTTTGAGACCCCTCCGCCTTCCGAAAGGAGAGACTTCCATAAAAATTAAACATAATTTTTAGTTACATTAATTGTTATGTTATGTATTCTCCCGTGCGAGGAGTAACGATTATGATGTAGAAGGAGATGCTCGCTCATCACCATGATGCACCAGATGTGAACAACAACAAGTTTTTTGGCTAGAATGAAAGATGTGGAAGAGAAAGTGTTGAAAGGTCCGTCAGAGTGCGGCTTGGGTAGGAAAATGAAGAACAGATGTTTTTGAAAATTGAGCGAAAGGGCATGTATCCAATGGTACTCGAACCACGGACGTCAATCTTTGCCTAACATCCCACTTGCGGGGTGGGCTGTAGCAGACGTGAAACAAGTCCGCCACTTCAACAGGCAAGAATTGACGCATGGAAAGACGCTCATGTACCACTGTGGCTTGTATAGTTTATTCTTAGCGATCTATTATGTGCACTCTGTTTACTGATGCGCACATGGGAGAGGAACTCTCTCCTTTTTTGGGTTTGTTTTGATTCGCACCGACTGACGATCACTAAACTAAACTAAACTAAACTAAACTAAACTAAACTAAACACTACCTGCCGCACTCTGACGGACCTTTCAACACTTTCTCTTCACATCTTTCATTCTAGCCAAAAACATTGTTGTTCACTCTTGGTGCCTCATGGTGATGAGCGAACATCTCCTTCTACATCATAATTTTTAGCATAACTCGAGAGCCAATGAAGCAAATGAAACCAAATTTGGCATGTTGAGGTTTTTCGAGGCAAGAAATATTTCTATGAAAGTTCAATACCCCTCCCCATTTTGAAAGGGGGGGCTCCCATACAAATAAAAAGCAAATTTCTGCGTAACTGGAGAACTAATCAAGTAAATCAAACCACTTATAGCATATGGGGGTTTTTGGAGGCTAGATTTCTATATGCATAAAAATGAATTTCTGTCTGTCTGTTTGTTTGTCAGACCCTTATAGACTCGGAAAGTTCTGAACCGACCAACGTGAAAATTTATATGAAGGGGTTTTTGGGGCTGGAGAAGGTTCTTATGATTGTTTGAGACCCCTACTCTCGCAGGAAGGGAGGCTCTCATACAAATGAGACACAAATTACTTCACTAACTCGAGAACTAAACAAGCAAATCGAATCAAATTTGGCATGTGGGGGTTTTGAAGGTAAACAAAAACCATAAAGATGCCAGTTATATTAAATTTCCCTTCATTTAGTTGCAAGCGCTAGCAACGCACGCACGGACGCAGCTATTATATGTATAACAATAAATTTCTGTCTGTCTGAACCTTATAGAATCGAAAACTACTGAACCGATCGGCGTAGAAATTTTGCGTGGAGGGGTTTTGGGGTCGTAGAAGGTTCTTATGATAGTCTGGAACCCCTTCCATATCTGGAAGGGGGGGAACTCCCATACAAATGAAACACACATTTCTGCATAACCTGAGAACTAATCAGGTAAAGGAAACCAAATTTAGCATGTGCAGTTTTTGGAGACAAGATATGTTTCTATGGTTTCTTGAGACCCCATGCCACCCTCTGGAAAGGGGGCTCCCATACAAATGAAACACAAATTTCAACCAAACATGAGAACTATCCCTACTGCCATGGAAATTTGTATGCAGGGGTTTATGGTTTGGAAAAGTATCCTATGATAGTTCGAGACCCCTCCCGCCTATAGAAAAGGGGGCTCCCATGCAAATGAAAAACAAATTCCTGCATAACTCGAGAACTAATCATGCAAATGGAACGAAATTTGGTATAGGCGAGTTTTTGAAGGCAAGAAAAGTTTTTATTGTAGTTTGAAGCCCCTCCCCTCTCTCAGAAAAGCGGGGGTCCCCATACAAATGAAACACAAATTTCAAACAAACATAAGAACTATGCCTACTGCTATGCAAGTTTGTATGCAGTATGGCCGGAAAATTTGTATGCAGTATGTCCGGATTTTTTATGCTGGGATTTTTGGAGTCGGTGAAGGTCCTTATGATGATGCGAGACTCCTTCCTCATCTGGAAGGGGGTGCTCCCACACCAATGAAACACAAATTGCCACATCACTCGAAAACTAATCAAGCAAATGGAACCAACGTTGGCATGTGGGGAGTTCTAGACAAGATTTTTTTCTAAGGTGGTTTGAGACCTCATCCTCTGGTGGGAGAGCATTTCAGAACAGCATTTCATTGTTATATGAATTTATTATTAAGTCTAAGATTCAGCTCTAGTTTTGCCAGGAACTAACCCTGAGTGAACCGCGGGTAATCGGCTTACACATGTTATTTAGATTTCAGCTTAGGTTAAGATTTTCCCTTCCCTTTTGGATGTTTGTTTGTGTGAAAGTGAGTGTAAATAGGATGTATGAATAGTAGGTTTGTGCGAGAGAACGACTGAGGCCTTTCAAATGGCATCTTAATTTTTTTTGTGTTTGTCCTAATCATAAAAATCAACATTTGGGGCGTATTTTTTTTAGAAAAACTTCAATAACTATTGATTGTAGCTAGTGGCAAAACTTGTATACCAAAGTACGCGTCTTTAAAAATTTTAAAACTCGTCTGATCACACCTCAACGGTGGGAATTGAAATAAAAAGGAACGGCAAAAAAAACCATTTTTGTAAGGTACACCCTAAGTTGATGAGGAAAAATTGCTCTTAATTAGTCAATTTTTAAGCTAAAAAAAAAATTTATATATGAAAATTCCATGAAATTTTTTGCGCTACAACTTTGCTTAAAAGTGTAAACGTCTATTTCTGCAAACAAAAAAGTTTGTTTGTGTATTCCCGTGAAAATGAGGACCACCCTAATTTTAATTAACATCAAAAAATGGGCCTTGATGATACAAACCATGTTGTAGAACACTACTTTGCTGTAAAGTTTCAAGTTTAGACGCTGGGAGCATGTTTCCTCGTAAATTCGTGATCTGGACCATAGTGCAATGATACGAACATAAGCTCTATCTATCAGGCTACCGATTCGATGTTTAAATCATGATTCATTATAAATTTATTACTGTCATTTTGAACATTCAAAATCCATCATCTAGAAGACCATCCGTTTCCTACCTGCTGAAGAAGTTCGCCCACATTTTGCCTTTGAGTATTTTGCATTTGTTCGCGTGTACCGGAAGGAATGTCTTCATCAGCTTCTTCTCTTATCAAGGCTTGTTGTCAAAATGTGATGATGAACATTGAATAACATTTATTTCATATTAAGATGATCTGGAATCACTATTAGTTTGTGCCAGTCCTTTGAGGTTGACTTATGCTTATGATTATATTGTCCAGCATCTAGTACTTTCATATGCAATATAAAAATACGTTGCGAAGCAATACTGAATGATCAATAATGCTTCGCTATTGAGCGGCAGCTATGGCATCAAAGTTGATTTTGAGAGAGCCCATGTTTCCTCTCGTATTTGTTAACCATGGGTATAGCGCATCGGTATTGTAACGTGAAGCATGCTGTCTCTTACATTTGTTTGTTTTTAAACGAAGCAGAAATAAAAAATACACATTTCCTATCTCAAGATTAATGACAAACTAAATTTTTTTTCGTGAACGTCTGTTTCATAACCTGCTAGTAGACCAGTTTGTGATTATAGCAATCGACATGTTTTGGTTGAATGTTTTCGAGAGCGGATGGGTAAAACGAAGGAGCGGTTTGAGGATATTTACGTTTATGTTTATGTACAGACTGCGGAGCTGAAGAAAATTGCTGATTGGAAAGCAATTCACATGCAATGATTGGAAAGCAATTCGCATGCTTTTAATAAGTCCCTGCAATTGGGAACTTCATTCCATGGCTATGAAATGTTCGGAGTCTAATGCTCGTTTCTGACGGTATGTTCCGAAAGATCAGAAGTTAACAGAAGGATCAACGTCTAAATATTAAAGATTACACACAACTTCATCAAATGTCACAGGGGCTGAATAAACTGCTGAAAACCCGTCCCGTACTCTTTATCAGACTTCGTACTTAATAGAATTTGAAAATTAAATTCATTCATTCCTTCCAAAATGTATTCTAAAAGCCACATTCACATGCCGGCAGTTATAAAAAAACATCAAGTATTTGAAATGGAAATATCCTTCTTATTAACGTGTAACTCAAGGAGTGGACAGCAATTTTAGCTACACAGAAAAAAATAATTAATTTTAACAAGCGCGTAAAATTTCCCCTCGTGTAATTCCAAGCCAAAGGAGGCGTAAACAACGATATTGTTTGCAATCTTTCATACAACAGGCTCGATTCAAGCGTTATCTGGCTTAAATTTACATGAAATATTCCATTATGTTCTGCCAAATCTAGCATTCCCTTTATGTGCATTAGATAACGCAGAAAATTCATTGTTTCTTTTTATCTGTGTAGAACCAAATATGTGAAGATAAAAAATCGATAGGTTCTTAAGAGCACGGCAGGCTGTGAAATTGAATAGAGGTACACTGAAAACAAATATTAATTTACATTACGAAATTGAAGGCAGAACTATCAAATCTATTGGTTGTTTTCTGCAACGAAACAGATTTGTACTATTTATGATGCTACCTTCCAAGTCAATGTCACATGCGCAATATTCAAAAGCACGAAGCATTTGTTGAAACTAACAGAACTTCCGTACAGTTTACGAGAAGAATACCAAGAGCTACGAATACTTTGATGCAAACTTAAAAGAATTGTCTCTCTGGAAGTTGCAGGATAGACTAACAGATCTTCTTTATCGGCTCGAAATGTATTAAAGAGAAAAGGATATCACTTGGAGTTGTCCAGCGGGTGAAGGTAAACGCATGCAAAATCGGCATTTTTTGTCGATTTTGTTAGATTCAAACGTTGCAATATACGCGACATTCTCTCTATGTACAAAATCGATGTTCACGAAGCGAATAAAAGTTTTTTTACGAAAATTAATTTTCAGTGTAGTTGAATTTGAGCCCGTGGTAGGCAAGGGGAAGAGTGCCCTCTTGAATGGAAAAAGAATGCGCGCTTGATCGTGTGCATATATCGCCAATGGCATAAAACAATTCTAGCGCTATGAATATTCTGTTTATACTTTCTGAAAGCTACATGCGATAGAAATCAATATCCAAATTATAACCGTTAAAATTAGATAAGGTGTCTTGCAAAACACAATTTTCATTCGAGTTTGTTTGTTTAGCTTTAAACATACATTGACATCCACTAATATTTTCTTTTGCTGTAAATTTTATGCATTTTTAGTTTTCGATCTGCTCAATCATAACGAGGAGTAAATACATCAAAAAGCATGAAAAAGTTGAATATGAAAAAACAACTTGGATTTCTCCGTAGAAATTTTGAGAATGGTATTTGTGTGTATTAATAATTGCCCTAGTGGTTGAGCGTATACAGTTTTCACGTTTGTGACAAAAAAGTCAGTGTCTTAAGAGTTACTTCTGTTGCCTTTAAATGATGAAGAATCCTCTAAAGTTCCCCAATAATAAACTGATTTATCCGACTTTTGATAGGCCGTGACTCAGATATATGAAATTGACTTCTTGTTGTGTTCAATTTAAAGCAGTCTAACGAAATAGCTATCTCTCAGTTCTTTACAGTTCGAGTTATCAAGATTATGTGATCTCCTTGGCGAGTACGACTGCTGAGATCCTGCAGACGCAGGTGGTTAGGCGTTTAAAGAATTTCCTGCTTCCTAAAGTTAAGACACTGGAAGTCCTGAAACTGGGTGGATCATTATCGATGAGAGAGGGTAAATAGAATCTTCCTCCTCAAATTCGATTCATGTGAACTTTTTTAGGTCAGCTTCCCTCAATTTCTTAATAAAATAGTTTTTTTTCAAATCCTATACTATTTACATGATAGTGAAGTACGATCATACCATAAGCCCAAGAAGTCGAGAAAATTTTCGTGACGAAACATTTCCTGATTCCCCAGAACCCATGCTTCTTTCAACAGGCTTTAATGCCCTTCCCATCAAGCTTCTTTTTTGATCTTGTTTTAGAGGCACTTCCAAAGTTATTAGTTGAGAACTTTCCATACAATCACCAATAGAGAATCTTGTATACTGTGTGGTGAGAGAATAGAAATCCAGAAAATTTTAAATCAGGAAGATACCATCGGGATCGAGATTTGAACCCACTACCTCCGATTTTGTAAGCAGTGCTCTGACTTAGCAACCCATCCGTTGTTTCTGGATTGCTTCATGTTTCTGCATCCAAATCGACTTAACTAAGTAGGACATAGAAATCTGGGAAAGCTAACTGCCTTCATGTGTTGTCTTTGCTAGAAAATATTGCCAAAATCATTAAAAAATATAGACAGAGGTAAATGACAGTACGGGGTTCTGTTAAAGGCTGACTAACAGTAAATTGGTACGCCCATGGCAGCCCGCTAGCACGCCTCTAGTGTTGAAAATCAAAAGTCTTTGACAGTGAATTGTGTACGCTTCTATAGAGAACATTGTTACAAGTTTGATCAAAGTAGTCGATCGCGTTTAGAAATCACGTCAAATGGAACTCGAAAGAAAAAAATATTTTGCGCAAAAACACCTGGAAATCCAGAGCAGCCCGGTTTCAAGCAGGGTTAAGTACTGAAGATGCCGAAAACAACGGTTTGTGAAGTGCTCATAACCTACAAGAAAACCCTGAGTGTGGAAAGAAAGCGGAACTACGAAAAAACTGGAACCAGGGATCATCAGCTGCACAGCAAGTTGTTTACGGGCGTGAAAGTCAATCCCGGTCTTTCGATCCGAGATGTGGCCAGAAGCTACAACGCCAACTTCCAAACGGTGCTGAATATCCTTGCCAGGGAATGATACAAGTCGTACAAAGTCAGTAAACATCCGGCACATGAAGCTGAATTCCGTGGCCAAAAATCGTGCAATGCTCTTGTAGGACCGTGTTTTGAGGAAACAAAAGGGCGACTTCCAGTAGCTTACCGGTCATAAGTTTGACATCAAAACTGTACGCCGGGATGTGTCGGAAAGATTCAAGTTCATGTTTGCCGACAAGTTTGCGAAGAAGGCAATGATTTGACTTGCGATTTGCAGTTGTGGCATCATTCTTAGTCACATCCTTGACGGTGACATTTCAAGTTTACATCGAATAATGCCTGATTACATGTTTTTGCCTGATTTGACAAACTGCCACTATTCTGGAGTGGCATGCTGATAGCAAGATCAATTTTGTGCCAGCGAGATCAATTTTGTCGTCAAGCTAATGAATCCTCAGAATTGCCCGGAATTTCGACCAATCGAAAAATACTGGCAATTTCAAAGCAGTGACTTCGACGAAGTAGCAGGGCAGTCAAGGACATCCAGCAAATGCGGACGCTGATGGGCTTCATCAAGAGGATGGTTCAGGATTTTGTTAGAACTGGAGAAATGTAACCTTTTAATGCTGTAACCTTGAAATTTTGATAAAAGTACTGTAAGGCAATCACTAATGGACTTTTTAAACTTATTAAATCTCGAATTACAGGTCTTTTTGTGCGTACCAATTTACTTTTAGTCAGCCGTTAGTGGCAATGATAATAATCTTCTTTTCCAAATCATTGACATCTTTGAACATCTCAGGGTAAACATTTCTCAAAAAAAAAAAAAAATTCGAATGGATCCATCCCAACATATGCATTGAAATACATTCAGTTGTTGATTCAACCATAAACCTCCAGCAATTTACGAGTGTCGGGTACTTTCCATTTGGAAACCACCCACCGACGACCGACTGGTAGGTAGTATTTAATTAATTTATGAATTTTAATAGCTCATAATGCTTCATCACGAGAAAATCAGTGAGGGTGGAAATGGAATGTTCATATTGCCCACCCCCGAAGTAAACGGCATAATGAAAAAAAAATCGAAAATGTGCAGCCCAGAAGTGCCCACGCGATATACTTTTCCGAAATGAATTCATTATTCGGTTGAGTATTTTTATCTCTTTTCGCTGAGCATGTTCATAATTGAAGATAATCTCTCAATTTGAGCTTCGATGATGAGTAGGCAATGTTATCGCTGGTGCATGGTTGTAGCAAATTCGGTAGATTAATGCCACTTTACTGTACGTGGGTTGTTTGATGGTTGACACATGTCAGTTCAACAAAAAAAATGCCTCTCAAATAAAAACTGGCAGTTCTGATAATCTGCTACATCTGCTATTTGTCATGGAAAATTGCTTGCATTGCTTATTCATTAGCAGTAATTCAAGTTTTCAGGCTTACCTTCAAATTGAATGGAGCTGAAATTATCGATTCGAATTTTAACTTTAATTTTTGCGACAATTTAGCGCAAATAAAAAAAACATTTACTCCATGTTTTTTGAGCAACTGATCAATTGATTGAATCCACTTTAAGGAATTGTGTCAAAAAAATGTCTTGTCATTAGCCATGCGGAATTTAGAGAGTAGCGGAGCAACTGAGCGTGAAGAATAGTTTTGCATCCACTAGAACCTAATTGAAAGTGGCTGATTACTACTACTAAATTTGTTTTCATTTCCATTCTTTGTCCTATATACTAATTCACATTGTAAGTGTTTTTGCCCAATTCAGCCCAAGCTTTGTTTAAGTGGTTTATGTTTTTGATGTGTTTTGTGTGTTTGATGTTTTAATTATTTTGTCAGATCAGCCCTTTGGGGCATTGCTTGTTTTAAAATTTGATAATCTACATAAACTAAAACTATAGCTTCAACTTGCAAATCCTAGGGGTGGGGAACCAGATTCCGCATGATCCGGTGATCCGATGTCAGGCAGCGTGCCCTGTACCAATTGATAGACTTACTAAAGCGATGATCGAGCATTTTTCTCTCGGCCAGACGGTGGACCTCAGATGTTTTTGTCCTCGGAGGGGTGATCAGGATCATCCTAAGGAACTTGTTTTGAACACGCTGAAGTTTCAGGTGATGTGCAACTCTCGCGCAACTCTCCCAGATTGGCATGCCGTACTCGATGACTGGAAGTATGATTTGCTTGTAGACAGCAAGCTTGTTTTTCAGGGATAATGTAGACCGTCTGTTAATGAATGGTTACAATAGCTTCAACAGAACGTTACACTTAATAACAGTTTTGTCAACCTGCTTCCTGAATATAAGCTTGCTGTCTATTGTAACGCCAAGATAGAAAGCTGATTTGGCCCATTCCACCGTTGTGTTGTTTAGGCTAATTTTACAATCCTCAGGCGGAACAAGTTTGGGAGAATTGAAATATGGGAAGAGGATGATCTGGGTCTTCGCCGCGTTGATACAGATCTTCCATTCGGTGAAGTATTCTAACAGAAAATTCAGGCTTCGCTGCAGTTTCGTGGTAAGCGCTCTTGTTACCCTACAATTGTGGACGACTGCAGTATCATCGGCGAACAACGACAGAGATCCATTTTCAGGGAGCGGGGTCCGAGGTGAATAGGTTGAACAGAAGTGGACCTAGTATACTTCCCTGCGGAACACTGGCGGAGATCTCCTGTGCATTGGAAACTGCACCTTACAGCGATACAAGGAATGTCCTGTCCGACAGATAATTTTCAATTATCTTCACCAGGAAGATAGGAAGATTGTATCTTTTTAACTTGTACACCAGGCCATCGTGCCACACGTTATCGGAGGCCTTCTCGATAACTAAAAATGCCATGGCAGATGATTTCGCAACAGACTTGTTCCGCCTGAGGATGTTGTTTACTCGGTTAAGTTGGTGCACTGTTGAGCGACCACGTCGGAATCCAAACTGCTCGTCGAGCGAGATGTTAAGCTCGTCGGCAGACGAGAGAAGCTGACGGTGGATCGCTTTCTCAAACAGTTTCGATACTCCTGAGAGAAGGCTGATAGGCCTATAGCTCTTGGAACACGAAGGATCTTTCCCAGGTTTCTAGATGGAGATGACTTTGGCTGACTTCCAACACGAGGGAAGTAGCCGAGTCGGAGGCATTGGTTGAAATCCATCGCCAGATGGTTATAGAACTGGAAGCACAATTGCTTGAGCTCCAAGTTCATGATGTTATCGAAACATGGGGCCTTTATGTTCTGTAAGCCTTTAATATAAGTCAACAATTCATCAGCTGAGACTTGACTCCGACGCCTCTTTGAAGTCGATGGGGCCTCGTGTGGACTGACAATGTTTTGGCCGAGATTGTGGGAGCTGACGAAGTGTTTACTTATCTCAGCAGCCTTCTCTGCAGGAGTTATCAAGCGATTCTTAGAGCTATTGTAGTCTAATGGGATCAACGGTGCAATGGGCCTTGGCTTTGTTTTTCAAAATTTGTGTCAACTTCCAGAGCGGCTTTGCACAATCTGGGAAAATCGGATCTTGTCGGCAAAATTGTTATTATTAAGGTCCAACATTCTGGCTTTAATGGTTTTCATCACACGATTACAGTGATTTTTTAGCGGTGGCAAACCAGTTCGCTGGTATTGGCTTCGGATGGCGTTTTGCAATTGTAATAAATCTTTAGTAGGTCTTTCAATGGGTACAGAGTTGCTCATTTGATCAATCACCGGTACATGTTGCTCCCGGGCTTGGGATATCGCGCTCTCGATGTTCTGCAGCTGCCGATCGATGTCATCTCGACTCGAGTCGTTGTCGAGGTGCACGTTGAAATCGACGATGTCGTCAACATGTTGTCGGAACCTCTCCCATCTGGCACGATTGTAGTTCTGTCTGGTGATCCGATGCCGGTTGACCGAGAACCCAACTTCGACCACCATTGGATAGTGGTCCGAGCTGAGTTATTGGTGCACGACCGGCTGGGCGATGTTGTTCCCTATATCGGTGAGGAAGATGTCGATTGTCGAATGAAACCATGATCTGCTCAACCGGGACTGTGTAATGGCCCTTTTCCAGGTCTTCCTGCAGAATTATTCTCCATTCCGGTTGCGCCGGGTGTTCCCGCAGGGTTCATGTTTCGCATTTAGGTCGCCGGCGATGATAAACTTCCCCTGCCTCCGAGTTAGTTTGCGAATATCTTTCCGTAGCACCGTTGTTGTTCCGTTAAAGTGCTGGCTTGCTTGGGGCAACAGGTCGCGATGATGGTGATAGCGCCGACAGCAGGTTCGACCTCGACTCCGATGACTTCGAAAGACTGCAGCTGAAAGCGTGGAAGCAGATGGCAGTGGATGTGGTAGCGCAGGGCGAACGCAACTCCTTCACCACTAGAGCCGCTACGATCAAGTTGCACAATCCGGTATCCTGGGATGGGAATGCTGAGTTCCGGCTTGAGATATGTCTTGGTGACGATGGCGATGTCGATGGTCTTCCTATTAACGAAGTCACCGAGCTCAATTGTTTTCTTCCGTATGGAGCAAGTATTCCAATTGAGGATGCTGATGGTGCGATTATGGTCCATATTTGAACATAAATTTCACCGTCATGGATGTGCCGACTTTGAGCTGTTCCTCCTTCGAGCGGCAGGAACGAAGTAGAGCTTTTGGACGAACTCGACCATTTGCTCCGTGTCATAGAGCTGTCCATCGGTGGGTGGTTGCGTGGAGGAACTACAACTCTGATTGAACCAGCCTGGAAGATGAGCCGGAATGGGGGCGGTGGCTGCTGTCACGAATCGTTGCTGAACGGATGCTGGCGGGCGGTTTGCTTGGCGAAGGTTTAATGGAACAGGCGGCAGATTCGGCACTTGGTACCGGAGTGTCGGGCAATTCTGCTCGTCCATTCGAGGTGGCGGGTGGCGTTGACCAGGCCAAGACTTGGTGAACGCCTGCTTGCTGATGGCCAAATACTCCGCTCGTTTGGGACAGGCTCGGTTACTGGCTTCCCTAGTAGCACACATGTTGCCATTTAGTTGAGAAAACATAAATATGACTTGCTAAGTCACAATCAAGTTACAACAACTAATTATGATCGTAGTGTGCTACTTGGGTTCGTGGTTAGCGCCACAGTTGGCGATCTTTAATGGGGCACCTTCATCCTTCGGGGTGCAATCAACGGCTCCGCGGTTTCATGTGCCATTCCATGGCCAAGCCATGACAAGGCAGTTGCCACACTCAGGTAATACCGTTCCCACTCGACAATGATGTTGAAGGACGTTGACGTTGAAGTTGACGTTGAAGGACGTTGACGTTGAAGTTAACGTTTAAGAATGTTTTCATCAGTTCCACCATCGTAATGAAACCCTTCTCTATATGGACCAGATAGAGTTGGTCCTGATGATTTTCCTGTTGTTGTCGTCTTATGGGGAACAACTTCGGTGGTTTCAGAGCCACTGCTTGCAGCTATGCAATTATTGCTTCGGAGTGAATTCCGGTAGACCACGCATAATCACGTTCAGCGGCTTGTTTCCGAGAACGTCGTGAGTGTAGAACTCGTGTTGCTTGGCGACTGAGATCGCCAACAGCATGGTAGTCAGCCTCCGACGAGCACATAATTTTTGTTCCCGTACAGCACAGCTTCTATAGCATATTAGCTTGAATCGCTGCAAGCTCCGTCCTTAGTGCAGCGATGTCTCTTGATGTGGTGAATAGTGACGGGATCTTCACCTTTTTCGGTATCTCCTGTACCGG